>JANIIA010046683.1:0-11562 GCA_027478495.1 Erythroxylum alaternifolium
CCGTGAGAGCGCGAGGCCCGAGAGGCCGAGGCTCAAAGCGGACAATATCTGCAAGCGGGTGGTCTGGGCTGTTACATCAAATCTAACGACAACAAAGTTCGCAAAACCTAATTTAACTTCTACTGCAGAAATTTAAATCAATTTAGAATCAAATACAAGAAATTAAGCACCCAAAAGAAAAAACAAAAGCAAACTCACACAAATAATCCGAATTCCAACCTAGAAGTGAGCAATTGAAAGAAAGGGGGAATCTATTCGAAATTAAAGAAAATCTACCTAATTATGAAATTTCCGAATTAATAGGCTTAGGATCCTAGGGTGAATTACTCTCTCTCGAGTTATAATTCTTAATCCTAATTAATAATCCCTAATTCAAATTGTGGAAATTACGATCTCTCGATCTGCAATTTGTCTAAAACTTAAATTAGTTCTAACGCTATCTATTAACCTACCGGGAATCTGTGCTTGATCTCTCGTTACACGACTTTACCAGTTTGAATCATAATAAATCGAAGTAAAAGACAATCAAATCAATTTTCTTAATCTTAAGAATAAATAACCCCGAAGGTGAGTTTAGATAGAAAAATCAACACTCAATGACAATTAATTCTAATCAATCTCAAATCCCATACATTAATGAAATCGAAATAAAAACTAAAAATACTGTCGGAATGGATCTCGGAGCCGGGACTACAGGAAACCACCTGTTTCGGGAAGTACATCGCTTCAAGCGGTCTCCGTGCCTCTCTTCCTTCGTCTCCTTCCTTAATCGATTGATCTCTACTAGATTTTCCCTCAGATTTTTGACAGAATCTCATATTTGTGCAGCTCTCTCGGCTCTCTAATCTCTCGGCGACTATCACTTCATGTTCTATTTATTCTGTGGAGGCCCTAAGTCAAACTCAGGATCGAAACGGTCTGGAAATCACCCAAATTTTGATTTTTTTTCTATCAGCCCGATACAAGGCACAATCATGGCCCTGTCTGCCACGATCGTGGCCTGACTTGACGCTCTCTATCACAATCGTGGCTCATGGTGCACGATCGTGGCCTGGCTGCCTCTGACTCTTCCTCTTCTGTCACGATCGTGGCCACTGTGCATGATCGTGGCTTGGGTCTTTTAGCCCAAAACTCTTCAGATTTTCATGGTTCTTCCCTATTTACCCTGCAACACTAGCACACATATCAAGGTACTTAAAAAGTATAGAATTTAAGCTCAAAGATTCAAACTAACCCATAAAAGCACTTAAACACAAAAACTATTCTAATTAAACCCTAAATGCATACTCAACATTCAATTTAACATAAAATACATAAAAAATTAAACCTAAAACATCATATAAAACACTACTATCACTAATTCTTGTGTCTTTTAGTTTGTTGTCTCGTTTTCTACCATAAACAAGTCAATTATTGCCTGCGTAAACAATTGTGGAATGTGAATGATTGCAGGGTGTCTGATCATTTGTTATCACCGGTCACGATGGTGGTATCTTCATTGGATTTCGAAGAATCATTAGAGTTATGTGATTTTTGCAGTGGCCCACAAGTTTCATCCCTCCAATTTAAGCCTTTTTCAATCATGTCAACAGCCAAGGATGGCTTATACTCATCTTCAAGGTTTTCATTTGTTGTGTTGCAACATTTTAACTCACTCAAACCATGGTACCTTACCTTGACCGACCTGCCAGCAAGTCTCCTTTAGGCTTGACACAGATGTTCGTACTCAATGCGAGATCTAACTTTTTTGCATCATCGATTGCTAGAACACCACGTCAAAGCATCAATGTTTACACAAGGCCCACCAACAAAACTTTGTTGCCCTCGATTCCTATGCCACAATGTGTGACTATGAGTGAAGTGCTTAAAATTAGTCAACCGTGGACCCCATAATCCTCTTTCTTTTGATTGTCGACCATGTTTATATTTTCCAAAAAGAACTGCACATCTGACAAGTTTTGTGAGTCCTTCTTATCACTCTTAAGATTCTACAGAAGGTCCTATGATGAGATCCTTTACAGGTCAAAGATGCATCGCCCACTTGGTGGTCTCATCTCTATCATATCACCTTATCTCAAGCGACACCACATGTCAATATCGCATCGGTTCTAAGCCAAGAGTTAAGTTTGTTGGCACCATTTGAAATTATGTATGGTTTTAATCTTTTGACTCATTTAGATGTTTTACCTTCATTTACTAATGAATGTGCTAATTTTGATGGAAAGAGAAAGGTAGACTTTGTTAGGGATCCCAACTGCTAGATAGTAAATAGAAAAGAGCCTAATACTTGTTTGTGAGGCTAAATTTGTTAGTTTTAATTCTTGTTCAACTATAACTTGGGTTAAAGATCGGGAAATATGTTTTTCTAAATGGAAGAGTCAAGATCAAGGTAGAGAAGTACATCGGTATTAACGTTGTATGTTCTATAAGATTGTGAAGCAGAGAAATATTATAAAGAACACGTGACATAACTAGAATATCAAAGATCACTTCGTTAGTCATCTGATTCTTTGCTTCTCAAATTATTTTGGGTTAAGAATGGTTAATGATGATAAAATTTTTGAATGCACACATATATACAAAAGTCTATATAGATAAATAACGTTTTTCTTATACAATGCCAATGTAGTGAGCACTATAATAACGAATCTCCTTTCTCACTAAATTTGTAATGTTCTGTATTAGCTATTTTAAAGCACAAACAAATGGTGTGGATTTCCATTGTTTCCTGGCTGTTTTAGTCAGTTATGTCTAATTATGCAGTTGCTGGTGATATTGTTTTAAATACAGGCTTGAAAATGTTGGTAAGCTAGAAGCTTCTTCTTAGTTTTAACAATGTAAGAGAAGTGCTTAAATTCTTATTTTTCATTACTTCTTTAATTAATTTGTGCATCATTAAATTAAGGACAAAACCACTCATGCACACACACACCAATCATCAAATAAGACTTATATGTCACAAGGAGGAAGGGTTGATGTAGTATCAGGTAAAGTCTTGTGGATTTCTATTATTTCTAGCTATTCTAGCTAGTTAAGTCTAATTGTGAAGTGCATCAAACTATAGTGTTAAGTAATACCATATCAAAGTTGTGTGATATGTTTATGGAAAGATCTCAGTATAGCAATAAGGGTAAATTCAATTACGTGATGCATATCAATTACCTGAACTGCACTTCCACGAGTAAATACAATATTATGGTTTTGATTCTCAGGTTTTCACTATAGTCTTGTAATGATTATTCTCATCCTTTAAGTAAAAAGAAAGAAACATAAAGGAGCAGTTGTTTCTTCTTTCATCGTTTCCTTTTTTTATTCTTCTCTATCTCATCTCGATCTACTTCATTAAGATGCTAAAATCGTCACCTCTGTGATAAAATTTTAAAATTTCAATCTAATTTAAAACATTTAGAGGCATGGTGATGCTAGGACTTGAGAAATGATAAAGAAAGTGACTAACTTATATTGCTTAAACATGATATTACGTTTACCTTATGATCCTCTATAGCTCCAAAAATAGAATATATCTCTAACTCAATACATATAATTTTGGTCCTTATATGGATATAAAAAATTCATAATTTTTGAAATTAATATATATTTATTAAATAATTTATTAAGATTGTATAATTTATTATTTATTATATGTGTTACGGTGAAAAGGACGGTGAATTTGGGAAGAACACATGGAACTGAAACGTTTAAAAAAATTAAGATAAAATCGCACTGCAACAAAGAGAGAACAAAGATAGATAAGTAAAAGCCACTTAATTTGCTTAACAAAAGGAATTTAACCAAAACTCTTCATCAATCTCTGACTCTCATTAGTTTGAAATTGAATATAAATGCTCTTTGTCTTTTATTTAGATAACTTCATCAAACACCTTACAATTGATGCCATTTAACCCACTTAATGAGATGATATGACTGCTACCTTCTCATTTCTTTAGACCAAACCCCACTTACTAAGTCAATAAATACATTAAGAAAGAACCAGTATGTCAAATTTAACTGATAAATATTTATTAAACTTAGGACCTTGATGGACATGTATTTAAAAAAGAACTAGCATTTAACTGGTAAATATTTATTAAAGGTGGAACCTTACATGGACATCAAGAAAGATGCTCAACATTGGAAAAGAAACTACATATTGTCTGCTAAAGAAAACAGTGAAAAAATGATTAATATTGGGTCTTTATTAATAATATAGTAGAAATTTATTGGTCATACATCATCAATTTAAAATTATCGTATACACACGACTAGTAAATGACAGGATTAGATTACACAAATATTCACTCGTTAATATATTTAAACATGTTGGTGAGCTTCAAACTTTAATTACCCATACATCGAATTCATCAGATCCTTCGTGTTTCTGTAAACAAAAGTTTTGAGCTTCATTTATCCAACATTCGTAAGTTCTTCGCTTTTGCTTCGTAATATATCTGTATCCATCATCTATTAATCCTTCATTCATTTTCATTATGTTGTGTAAAATATATCAACAACTTGTTTTGCATTTTTTACTTAACACATCAATCTATAGTAATAAATGTAATTTTTCTTATCTGGACTTTTAAGCATATCTTCGACTTCCCTCCGAATGCATATTAGAACAATCCTATCCTTAGCAAATCCTAAAATTGAAGAATCATATAATAAAATCCTTTGGAATGTGAGATATAAGTAAATGCAAAATGGAGAAAACACAGATATATTTTTGTCGTGTTAGTGGTTTCTTACTTTTACTTGGTTTATGTCTTTTTTCAAATTGCATTTTTTAGGTGTTATTGTTTGGCCTTGCATTTGCTTTGTATACTATTGAGGTATTTTTTACTGTTCTCTGATAAAATATTATGTCTAGTTTTACTCTATTTGTTTGGTGCTTCGATATTCTTGGATGAAGTTTTGGTATGTTAATTTTTTCTACAATTCTTCTAAATGTCTTTAAGCACGTTCAGCCCATGCATATGAATTTTTTTTGTTTCATTAGATAAGCTATTTTCTTCTCATATATTTGGATGGAATCTACAACTACTTTCTAATATATCAAAATTTTCTAGCTAATGTTACTACTATTATTATTTTGTCAATTCATGTATATATATATAATATACAAACAAGTTAGAAGTTCTTAAGGAAACGATTCTTAATTATTTAATTTATCATTTCTATATAATGTTAATACTGTAATAGTTTATTAGATTTAAAATTTTTCCATTATTGTGGAACCTACCCTGTAGTCATGCAACATTAATTTCAACTTATTAAAATTTGAAAAACCGAAAATTTTACATTATTTCTTCATCCTGTTCATTAGAGACTCGTATTTTAGTCCCAAACATACGACTTGAATCACACTATCATATTATCTAGTTGAAAAAATCTTTAAAATTATTCCAATAACATTTTTAAATTATTCCAATAACATTTTGAATTAATCGTAAACTTTGAATATGGTTACATAAACAATATACAAGTATTTATTAATTTTACTAAAATGACTAAATACCAAATATATAAAATTATTTTAAAAATGCTAATCTATATTCAATTTAAAATAAATATATTTGTTTTTATTCATTCAATATGATCATAATACATTTGTCGAGCCTAAAATATATATAGTCAATGTTATGTACACATATATTTATTTTTAAGAATCTTAAAAACTTACCATGTAAAATATTTTAAAATTTAGAGTGATGCGCTATACATTATGAAATAATCTATTATTATATTAAAAATTTAAATTTTCAAAAAAATTAAATTAATATATAATGTCCTTTAAATGTACAAGAAATTAGTCATTTTTAGTAAATATATTATTTTATAATAAAGCTATTACAAACAATTCTCAAAATGTATTCATTTTAAAAATGATTTTAAGTTTAAACGTCAAATGAAACTTTTCTATAACAATTAAAATGCCATATAAAAGTCAAGAAATTAACATCTATTTAAAAAAAGTGAAAAGTTTGATTTTTATTTAAAAAGTTAAAATTTTTAATTATTCTTATGATTTTATATTGTATTTATAATTTGATAATTATTTAATTATTTAATTATATTATTGTCAAAAATTAATTATAAATAGTTATTTTCAATGACTTCTTAAATTGTATCGTGAGAGATTTGATAAATTAAAGTAATATAAACTTATAAAAAGTGATGAATATATGATATTTTTTGTTTCATAATCATTAATTTCTTTTGAACTGAAAATTTGTATTCATTCTAATAACTAATTTGCATAAATTTACGTTATATATTAAAATTTACCAACATAGTATGAAATTATTTAAACCTAAATTATCATTAACAACTTAAATTTATTTGCAAAATATAATTATTTAATATAGAATTAAATTGTATGCATATATCAAAATTTTATTATATAATTATACAATGAAGAACAACAATTACATGTTGATAATTTTTTCTTAATATTAATTTATGGCTTTATTTTTTCTTCATTTTCTGCAAGTTATTTTTAGCGTGTATATTTGTTAGTTGTTTCTCCCTTTGTTTTAGGTTTATCTACTTTTAGAGATGAATAGAAATGCCTAAAGGCGTAAAAAGTATGTTAAAATGCCAGAGAAAAAATACTAGAAAACTTTTTTTTCTTTGTGTAGGAAAATACTAGAGAAAAAAAATTTTCTAACTTTTTTATGCAACTTTATCAGCAATTTCAAGTAACTTTTAAAAATTGTCTTCGCTAAAATAAACATGCATGTTGGTGGATTGAATTCTTGGTAACTTGCTTGAGAAAACCAACAAGAATTCAGTGGATATTGTTCTTATATTTCCCACAACAAAGGAATTAGCAGCCTAAATTTGCTTAGCAGTATCCAGTGAATCACCATATTGTTTGTCTATACAATATTAACTCTCTTAGCTATGCTATTTGAAATGGACAATGATCTGATTTCTATTGTGAAATTTTCTATGACTTATAATGAACGCGTGGTTTGTTATGATTTTGTCTATAAAATACGAATAGAGAAAAAAGGAAGAGAAAGAGAAAGAGAGTGAGAGTGAGATTTTTAGAATCAGAACTTTTCACCATATCTAAGACAACTAAACATGTAACTTTTACTAATGATTAATTAATGCTGGTGCCTCATAACGTAAACTACAAACTTAGAATTAACTTCTTGACCTATTATTTGCTTTTTTTTTCATATCTTTCTCTAATGATTTGCCTTTGTTTCTTTTCTCCTGCTTTTTTTATTATTTATCTTACCTCTTTACTTATATATACTTCCACATGTCTCTGATATACTACAAATATATAAGAAACAACTTATAGATATTATCCAAGTAAATTCTATTTAGCACATTTTAGTTTGGCTGTGCATTATCGTTTTGAAGATCTCATTACGTATTTACGCAGTGACCACCTACTAGTTACTTACCTAAGACCCTAACTCAATCCTTGTACATTTTAATATATAGGCCTACCGAGTCCTAGATAAATCAATATAGCGCATTATTAGTACTTAAAGATGGAAAACATTATTCTGCTTTTATAGTCCCTAATGAGCAGAGCAGGCACACCATTGCCACAAATTAGTTTCATTATGAGTGCCGAATACAATCAAATTAGTTTGAATCATAATTCATATGAATTGAATTGAAAGATTTTGTACATATCTAAGTGTTAGATATAGTTTCTATAAAGTATATTTCATATGTATCTTAATTATAAACCTTATCTTGGTAAATTGAAATTATTTTTTGTTGAATTCAAATTACGATAATAAATATTTTTAATGCATTTATGGTATGGATTATATATGATTAGATATAATCAATGATTAAAAAATTCAACCGATTTGGTTGTTCAACCATAAAAATCTTAAATTGTCTAACTTTTCGGTTCAGTTTTTAAAACTAATCAATTTATTAATTAATTGGCTTATAAATAAAAAAAATCAATTAATTTTCATTTAACAATATATTTTAATTAAATTTCAAATTCGTCGATAAGTAAGGAAATTTTTTTAATCATATTTCAACATTTCTAATTTTATTTAATCTTTAGCTGGTTTTATGACAGTCTAATATCAATTGAATTTTTTAAACCCTAAATCTCTTATCTTACCAGCTTGACTTCAGGTTTGGTTTATTAAAACATTGAATATAATTCTTATAATGAGCATGTTTCATTTGTACCTTAATCATGAATCTTGTCTTGGTAAAATTAAAATTGCGTCTAGTTGAATTCAAATTAAGACGATAACTAACTTTAATGACTTTATGATATGGGTTATGTAGATTGTTGATATACATTTTAATTATGATTTTCAGTCATTCTTTGTCATATGTATTATATAAATCTGACATTATATTTTTATTAATATCTTTGAAATCTTTAAAAAGATTTTTGTTGTTTGTTATGTAGTAATAATTGTGATAAACTTTTACAATAAATGGGTTAGCTCCTTATTTGAATAATGGTTGAAAAGAGAGCGTATCTTTTGACTAAAATCGTCTTTAGATAAATGCTAAGATAGAGATTGATGTTCAATCTACACATCATGATTATATCGCCATTTTTGACTTTAATTCTATAAAAACAATAAACAAAAGGGAAAAACACATTAGGAATCGTCACTAGGAACACAAACCTAGAATTTATGAAACATATTATTGGAGGTTTTTAATACCCAAACTAAAACAATAAGGAGAAGGTCTGTTAGCAAAACAAGGAAGAATAAAAATAATGGGGCTTGGTCCCTTGAATGTCTTTCTTAGTCTGAAACACTAGGGGGCTTAATGACCACCTAAAAAGGTCTTTGGTAAGGGAGTTAATCAGAGAGAAGTAACTTGTTCTGGTAGGTTTGCTGGAGACTATAAAAGACCTCATTTCGTTTAAAAACTGAAATTTTTTGGGTGGTCAATGAAGGATTATCTCCAAAAACAGCTCCCATTTTAAAGGGATAATCATCTACTTTTATAATTTAGACTTGATGGAAGTTTAAATAAAGGAGGAGAATGATCAGCATTTTCACCTGACTTATCACCTTGGAGGTTAGTCTCCTAAGTTTGATTTAACTCTGATTTATTATGCTAATTTTCTTTTCAGAGAAGAAATTTATGGAGGAGCTTCAGCAAAATCAAAAACTCCTCTTTTAATCCTTGGCTAGTGGCTGGGGACTTCAATTCCATTCTCAAATCTATGGGGGAAGAAGGTAGGAAGAAGTTCAATCTATCTGACACTAAATAGCTAACTAATCTACTCAGTGGTGTGGATCTTTGGATTTATGCTCAATAGGTAGATTGTTTACATGTTTAATAACCAACAGGGCTTTATGCTAATTCGGAAAATGTTGGATAGATGCCTTGTGAATCCTAAATGGATCAATAAATTCCTTCACTCCTTTGTTCACTTTGCGAAAAATATGATTTTGACCATTCCTATATGTTCATTCAATACATTGCTGAAAATAGACATGTTGAAGCTCTTTTTCAATTTTTAATAGTGTTACTCAATTGGATGGATTTCTGGATATCATAATTGACTATTGGAAGCAAGAGGTGAAGGGGTATAGAGCATACTAATTGATGTAGAAACTGAAGAGAGTCAAAATTACTGTTAAAAGCTTTACTCGTAACAAATCATAGAATCTATCTTCGCTCAAGCTTAAAGTAAAACGAGCTCAAGCTGATTGTTATAACTCTCCTCATGACACAAACTTAAGGATGAATGAAGTGAACTTGCTTAAAGAGTATCGGTAAGGCCTGGAGTTGCACAATTCCATTATAAAACAAAAAGTTAGACTGAACTGGCTTAGGGATGGAGATTCAAATACTAGATTCTTTCATTCAACAGTTATGGCTAGAAGAAATTTCAATATAATTATGAGTTTGTCGGATAGTAATGGAAACTTGCAATTTAAACAGGGAGTGCTTCTTGAGATGGCTCGATCTTTCTATTCCTAATTAATGGGACCTGATTTGGTTGAGCAACCTTTGAACAATATGAAGAGGATACTAGTAGGTTATATAATGAAGGAAAGCAAGGAAACTCTGACCTTTCCTTTCAATGTATAAGAAATCATGAAGATAATTTTCAATATGCACCCTTCCAAACCTCTAGGCCTAGATGGTTTCTTTTCCTATTTTTTCAACATATATAGGATATTACTGGTCAACTCTTTTTAGAAGAAGTTGTGGAGTTCTTTGCTGACACGAAAATGCTTTAAGAAATCAATAACACATATATTTTTCTGGTTTCTAAGAAAAAATATCCTCTGACCTTAGGGGAGTTTAGACATATTTCTTATTGCAATATAATTTATAAAGTGGTTGCAAAATGTTTGTCTGATAAAATGAAAATTGTGCTCATGGAAATTGTTAATGTTACTCAAGGTGTGATAAGTGTGAATTGCATCATGTTTTAAGGTTTAGTTTGATATGTATTTAAGTGTTCACTTAATCGTTTAGTATGTGTTTAGGCTAGAATTGTGTTAGTTTATTAATTAATTGTGTTTAAGTATTTTGTATGGGTTAGTCAAGTCTTTGAGCTTAATTGTTAAGTGTTTGAGGTACCTTAATGTATTTGTTAGTGTTTTAGGCTCAACATCGAAGAATGGAGAAGTTTCGAAGACACTCAGGCCAAAACAACGGCCTAAAATCGTGGCATGTTCACTGGAGTTAGCCTACGATCATGGAATATATGCCACGATCGTGATAGAAGCCTAGAACACAGCCCACGATCGTGGCCTGATTGCTACGATCATGACTGAAGGCTCAGATGTGGCCCACGATCATGGCTTACAATCCACAGTCGTGGCCTGCATCGGGTATACGCACAGACACTCAGAAAAGTTAAGTTTTGAGGGAATTTTTAGACCTTTTGGACCCCGAAAAACCCTAGGGCTACCTAGAACACAAAAGGTATAAAGAATAAGACAAAAAATATGAGAAGCTTTTGCATCATCCACCCTTGAGAAACTTTAGAGAGAGGTCATCAAAAGATTGAGAAAGAGATTGAGAAAGAGAGAGGTGGAGGAGAAGCCATCATGAAGTACTTCCTAGAATAGGAGATTTCCTGACATTACTGCCTCTATAATCCATTCAGATCTTGTTTTCGGTGTATTTTTAATTTTATTAATATATATAATTGGAATAACCATTGACGATAGGATTGTGTGAATGTTAAGGATGTTTAAACTTACCTTTAGGTTGTTTTTATATTTGATTTAATAAAAAGCTAATTGTTTTATGTTATTTGGATTCATTGTGATTGGTTTTTGAGATTGCATTGTTAGTAGTGTGCCCTAGGCCAATGGATATTTGTGGTTCATGTATTAACATTATGACTTGTTCATAATATATTATAAGGTATTCCTTTTATATATACATGCATGTCGTTTATGTAACGTGATTTACGTTCTATGAATAGTATTAGGCTTATGTCATCAAGTATGTGACTTGATAGTAAAACTACAAGCATTATAATACTATTCTAAATAGTCCCTGGTCGATCGTTATTGGTGGAACAATAATGAATCAAGGCTAGTATGTGTTCTGATTGATGATCACGTTTTA
>JANIIA010046714.1:0-11561 GCA_027478495.1 Erythroxylum alaternifolium
CTTTTATTAATATTAAAAATGAATTTAGAAAATTATTTTGTATTTCTAGAACCCATTTTATCTCTTGTTTTCAAAATATGTGGTATAAAACTCAACTAAAAAGAAAGAATCGAGTTTTTAAGTAATTTTGAGTCTTAATACACATATAAAGGCAAAATTTTTTATCAAGGCACAAGGAAAATATGAAGATAACGTCAAGATATTTGATAGAGAGCTTCATCCAATCCAAACTTATAAGAAGATTCATTAGAAAAAAAAAAGAGATTTAGAATTATGATTTCTTTGTTTTCTTTTTTTTTTGCATATTTGTTATTGATTTCACTTTCTATAGATAGGAACTACACTTATTTAGTGTGTAGGTGTAATGAACCCTAAGTAGTGATAACATATGAGTTGATCTTTTATCTAATGCAATTTTATTGATTGATTTATTGTGATTCAATTATGTTTTCTTATTCTGGACTATTAGAGCATGAATTGATTTCATATGATTGCGATTGAGAAATCCTCTTGTATGAATAGGTCTACTATAATTAAAAGGAGATACATGTAAACCCAGAGATACGTAGACATAAATTCTCTAGATTATGGTCACACCCAATAGCAGAATTCAAAATTTGATCATGCAATCCTAGGGGTTTTAATTAGAAAGATTTATGATAATCAACTGATGGATTAGTTGTTAATAGTCTTAAGAACGATATAAGATAACAAAGGAATTTTCACGATCCAAATATCAATAGTATAATTACATCATAAAGGGTTAATAATTAAGGATTCTTAGAGTATTCATTACCTAGACACTATTATTTAATATTGATTCTTCTTAATATTTTCTTGTTTTGGGTTCAGTATGTTTTAATTATTGGTTTATTTTTTAGTTAAAATTTTAATTAAAATCCACAATCTGATCCAAAGGTTAGATAATAAAAGAGAAATTACTAGTATTTACATTCCTCATAGAATTGACCCATACTTGTGTGTGCTAGCTACTTTTATGCTGTGTACTTCTAGTTTTAACATTGATAAACAATCAATCAAGTTTTTGAAAAAAAAATTGGCATCTTATGTGTATAAATAATATGCAATTTTCATCCAAATTAACTATCTTAATGATTATTAAACATATGACTTATAAATGCAAGTTTATTCTAACTTTCATTCTTTTTGTATACTAATTCAAATGAATAATCAATAATAAAATAAAGTATTTATGGATAGATTTTAAATAATTCCGGAAACCAGTTAATAAGATTTATTAAATAATAGGCTTAAGAAGGTAGGACCTGACCTCCAATTGGTCATTTGCATCTCTTTAGTGGCTATTGATCAACAACTAGCGAACCAATATTTATCATCAAACTTAGTAGCTAATGCAAGTTAAAATGATCATCGTCTTAAGAAAATAGATCTATAAAGCACAAAATACGTTAGGAGTGACAGGGTTATTTCTCTTGACGTGAACATGACAAATAAATAGAAATTTAGATAGATAGTAAAAGAACTTTGAGTAAAAGTTTAGGATATCTTTTTTATCATTTGAAATTTACTCATAATTCTTTTGTTTTACCTTTTACAAGAATAAAAAAATTGTTATTTATTAAATGTCACTAAATGATAAGTTTATGATTAAAAGTTTCGTGAATAATTGTTGTTTAGAGTTTTCCATTTTCATTTGATATAACTAATAAGCCACCCATCTTTATGTTGAGTGTCTTGCCCTATTTAGAGGTAAAAGTTTAGGTGATCTTGAATATTCCCACTAATTAGTGGAATGATGAACAAGTGAAGTCAAAACAAATAAGGTTGAATAGAAAACTTTGGCGTACTAGGATAGAGATAAAGAATCTCTCATAAAAAGATTCACGTTGTTCTTATAGGTCTTTTATCATTTTTTTCTTATATTTTGCCTAAACAATTTAATATGTAGTACTCGTCTTTTAGGGATTTAGCCTAAGCTATTTATTTATTTACTTTGTTTTAATATTATATTATATTATATTTTTCCTTTAAGTGGGCCATTTGAAAACAATCTCTCTACTAGTTAGGGTTAAAGATACATATTACTAGACCTTCCTAGACCCCACATATCAACAAAATTTTACTAAATTGTTGTTGTTATTGTAGATACAACTGTACAACACATCTGTATATTTGACTTGTATAATCACGTGTGAAGGACGTGTAAAAGATTGTTATCGTGTAAGATCAAATGTGCTTGTATCCCTATTATACACAGCCTTGTGTGAAGATCGTGTAAGTAGCTGCAAATGTGTAGTAGTGGATGGCAAGAGTTGAGTACATAACAAGAGTTGAAGACATACATAGTTGTGTAGAAACACACACACCCATGTCCTAGGTATACATGACTGTGTAAGTGGACCGTGTGACTAACTAAGACCTTGTATATCCTCAGTTTCTAGAAATTTGGTTAGGATATAGATCTTATTTTTAGTATAAAAGAGAAACGATGGGGTTCATTAAAATAGGTGAAAAGAACACCAAAAAAGGAAAAAGAAAAAAGAGTGAGAGTGAGCTAATAAGTCTCTCTCATTTTATAATTGGTAGTTTTAGCAATTTTAGGATCAAATTGAGAGTATTGTTGATTTGAAGTATTAACTTGTACTCAACAATTAAACTTGGTGAGATTACTTATAGATGTTTTATGGTATAGTTTCAAGCAAGGGCCAACAGCTTAGAATCTTTAAACTCCTATAAGCTCCTATTTGAATTAGCATATTTTCTTTTTAATTTGGTTTATAAGTTTTTCCTATATAATAGAAGATTTTCATGTATATCTTACGCTCAATTTATTTTCTTATCATATATAGTGTTTGGTTGTTTACTTTGAGGATTGAGTCTCTTGAGACAAATTGATTGTTCTTAATTGACAATGTGGGAGTTATGATTAAAGCCCAACAAAGTGGTATCAGAGTCATTAGTTATAAAGGTTGGAAACAGTTTTATAGTCAAATTGACATCTACAAACTACTTTATTTGGAGACTTATGATAAAGGATCTTTTGTATTGTAAAGATCTTTTTTACCCTATCAATATGGATAGAAGTGTGAAGGATGATGATCCTTTTAAACCAAAAAAATGATAGATAGAGAATGTGAAAAGACAAAGTGAAAAACTCTGAGTACTATTTGACAGTAGATTGAAATTAGTATATTCAACCACATGTCCCAATAAACTGATTCATCTGTGCTATGGAAGAATCTGAAAGTCTTTACAGAAGGAAGACTGCCCATAATAAGGCCTCTCTGATTAAGAGACTTGTGAATTTGAAACTGAAATCTAGAAAATTTATGTTAAAACACCTTAGTGATTTCTAGGACATTATTAACAAGTTGATTACTATAAAGATCATTATTGATGATGAGCTCCAAGCCTTGTTCATGTTTAGTTTATTACTAGATAGTTAGGAGATATTGGTAGTTATCATCAGTAACTCAGACCTAGAAGGTTTATTCTCCTTAGATGTAATCAAAGAGAATATGTTTAATGAAGAGATTAGAAGAAAAGAGACGAGAGTTGATAATATGTAGGCTTTTATTATAGAAAGCAAGGAAGAAGCAAGAGCAGAGATCCAAAAAGGCATGGTCAGTTTAAGAATCGATTGAAGTCTAAAGGTGATAGATCAAGACATGCCAGTATTGCTCTAAACGTAGACATATTAAAAGGTTTTGCTATAAGTGGAAGAGGGATTAGAAAAAGCAAGTTCATAAAAAAGATAGGCATGATGAAAATACATGCTAAATTCCCAAATTTGGGCCAAACTTTTTTGAGTTTGATCAATTTAGGGCCAAATATTTTAACATGCTCAATTAAGGTCTAAATGTTAACGAGTCTGCTCAATGTTAGACTATTTTGAATGAAAATTTGACAGTGTCATACAAGTGCTGTTAAGTTAATTTGGAGAGGGCAGATGGATTTCAAATGCCATGTAAAAACCACATATGAATATTTTTAAAAAAAGAAATATTTATAGTTTTACTTAGAACCTTAAATTACCAAATATCTGATCTGGTGTCTTTCCTTCTTTATGCATCTCACAACTGATCACTCCAATCCCTCTTTCTAATCCACTTTTTAGTCCTTTGGCGTAAATGTTCTCTTCACTAATCGCCAAGATGTGCATTTTCAACTAAAGCCCTCATCTTTGGTGGTTAGCCTTCTTTTTTCCTTCTCTGCTTTCCGTTTCTTTATTCTTCTTTTTTTTGTATTCATATAACATTAAGTTTTACTTGTAGATTCATCTCACAAAATATTTTTGACTACGAAGTCATTTCCATTTTTGATTCATAAGGTATCTATTTTATACTTGTGTTTATTTTATTTTATTCTTCTTTTTATAGTTCAGTCTGTTGTTTAGCATTTTCTTGATGGAATTGTATTGATTTTGAGTGACAGCTCAACGAAAATGCTCTTGAACTCTATGGCCAACGGTTTACTACTACAAATAGTGAAGTTATTAAAGTCCATAATAGTCAAGGTGAGAACTTCTGTTATTATTCCTACTCTTCTTGTTCACTCCCATTATGGATTCTAACAAAAATCAAACTGACCCTTAATGTAACAAAAGTTGTCAAACTTGGGAACTTATGTTAGACGATTGATATTTTAGATTAAAAAATGGCAAGAATTCTTACAGCTAAAGATCTTTGTGTTAGCCTTGATGTCTTTTATGGTCTTCCTTTTGATGAAATTGAATGGTTTCTTTTTTGCTCATGCCTCATTTCAATTATAGGTGCCAATCATATCAATAAGAATTGCATCACTACGTGGAACATTACGGTTACACATAATGGTTACATTGAATATACAAGATGATTCCATAGAAACTTGAACATAGAGAATGTCATTTACTGTTGTTGTTTGTAGAACAAAAATTTTGTAAGATGCAAAGCTTTAAAACAAACCCCACTGTTTAATATACTATACAACATTAATAATCCAAATTAATGTCAAGACTTGAAATTTAAATTATAGATAATGGTTGTAAGAATTGTTCAACTAGCAATGTTGTAGAGGTACTGGCTTACATATTATAGTGGCAGTGTACAGAGAAAACCAAGACTGTGGCCTGCCAAATTCTATGATGAGTTTATTAATTCTTCCACCTCGTTGAATTTCACTTTTTTGGTTAGTGTATGATCAAGAAACTTTTATCTATAATAATTCTCATAATATAGAAAAATAAAACAAAAAACTTATATGATCAAGTTGAGTGGCCTCTTCTATAAAATACATTAGTTCCTACACCTCAGGAATGATGATAACTCGTTTTTCAAGGCGTAAGTGCTGCTTTTCCTCTGAACTTATCAAAACTTTACACAACTTCCAGAAAGCAAAGAAAACAGAAGCCTCTCTTTACTTAAGTTTCTACTTAAGTGATTAGTGTGAAATTATAAAATGTCATGAACATCAAATACGTGTCTATAGAAAGACTTTTAACTATGCAAAGATGTTTGTAACAAAAACTAATCCTTCTTGGAGTTCTCCAATCTTATATCTGGTGTGTTCCATATATGCAATAGCCAAAATGCTTTAGTTCTCCCAGTATTCCAACTACAAAATCAGTACAATAGCATGATTTTCCTTGACTTCCTATGCTTCTGGAGCGCACATTTCATTAATGTTCCTTATTTTGGTGAAGCAAATCAAAATTGATCAATCAATGGACTTTAACCAACTCAATATCGTATATTAGCCAGGAGTTTGGTGGTATATTCTTCATGCCATCTCCTTCATTCCTATAACTGCCTCACCATACATTGTATATGAACAAATGGACTGACCCTTAAAAGAAAGAAATGAAGATAAATTGCATTTTTTGTATAATGCATTTAGAGGTAATGAATATCATACCCCATCAATGGTGGAACAAGAAGTTGTCTTTTTTCACCAACTTGCATACCTGAAAATCATATAACAAAACCAACACATGAATAGCATTTTTCCCCTATAGTAACTAATAGTAAGAATTATTACAAAGAATGAGCAATAAGGACTGCCAAGATCAATGCCAACATTTCATACACTCGAAACTTCATTCCCTCCTAAAGGAAAGAATGCACAAAAGTCAAATGAGGATCAAAGGAGGATATATATGTATATTCTCATATTTTTCAAATCAAGATCTCAATCAGCAAACATTACCCAGTAAAAATTTTAAAAGAGTTCCATCAATATTTGAGTCGAAAACCTCTCCGCTATTTAATTTTCCAGTGTAATGAATGCTTACCTAAAAGCAGATATAAGTTAATTCAGCCAATAAAAATTGGATGGAAAGTGTCAAGAAGAATTCTGAACATCGATGCTAATCAATACTTCAACATAGAGTCCAACTTAATTAAAGCCTAAGTTGAGCAATGGAACTATAGTTGTCTAACTATAACCATAGAGTTGTAAATATTTTTTAGCTTTATCTACCTCATTTTCATGGAAAGGAACTAATGGTTTCTTGGAAATGTGATAATCATAAATATGTTACTAAAGCGATCATATTCAAGTTAGTATAAAAGTCTCAGAGAAATTTAACAAACTATCAAGGACTTTTTTATCTAAGACAATGATTCAAAACTTAGGCCACAATTCCTTGTACGAAAGACATACAACACTTTATCATTACTTGGAGGGCATTTTTATAGTGAAAGGAAAAATCTTTAGCAAAAGATTGCTTAGACCTCATCATCGTCCTCTTTAGCTATGTGCTTTGCAAGCTCCTGCTACTTTCTCTCCCTCCTCTTCTCAGCACTTTCCTTCTCCTTTTAGGAATTTGGAGCAAACCTAAGTGTACGTACAATCTCATTATACATGTTAAGGTGGAAGACAATTTGTGGATTAAAGGCAATATGTAGTTCGTTTGTGGAATATATGTCCCTCATCTCTTTAGATACCATTCATCTGTGGTTCAATATGTTCACAAACAAACATCCTAAGATAGAACAACCTTAATATATTCAAACATTCAGAATATTAATGCAGCATAAATAAACAATGTCAACATCCAGAAAGCAACTCTAAGCCTACAATTTAAGAAAAAATAAAAATGTCAATGTTAATAAGAAAATGTATGCCTCCAAGAATTTGTTTAAGATTAAGTGTTGAAGAACAATTTTGGCATGGAAATTTAGTGTTAAAAAAACTAGTTTTTAGTACAATTCATAAGTATTTATACATTCAACACCTTATTGCTATGAATGGGTCTTGATCACCATATAGATACATTATAACTTCATAAGCATAAGTATGTTGTATACAAGAGATTATATTTTCTTTTAGTTAAAAAGTGAAAACTTACCTAATGGTTTAAATGAGCTTTAAACCATGGGCCTTTGATCTTAGCTTCTTTGGCCTGATCATGCAAATTGTAATACAGATAATTGCAAAGCAACAGGTTAAGAAGTGTTTCTTGCACCAAGAAGTTATTTTGATCATGAGATTTCAACAACATTTCAAGAATAAAGTTTATGACTCAATAAGTACCTGGTCTAGCTCAATATGACGCAATGTAGCAATTCGGTGAAGAGCGAGGAGGTTACTATTGATGAAATAATTTTAAGAATTAGATTAAAAATTAAGGACAATAAGCAAGGTATCAAAACATGTTCGTGCTTGTCAACAAGGTTTAAATTCTTAGTAGCACGTAATAGAAGAAAGAAGGACGTAATATAAGAAATAAGTAAAAATCCTTCCACTCAAATAAAAATATTCTTCTGCCATATATAAAAAATGTTAAATTCAAAGGAATGTAGGAAAATCAACCCTCTAATCTCAGCAAGATCCCTAGTGAGTTTATAGCTAAGAGAGTAATAAAAGTAGAGCTTTGATGCAAAACGACAACAGTTATCATATTCATGGTTTTCAAAAGTTAAAATGCATATTTATGAGGGGGATTGAAGTGATCGATAATGATGATGTGCGAAAAGGCAAGACGTTGGATCGATTTAAGTTTCCAAAAGAAAGAAGGTGAATATTTGGGGATTCAAGGTTTTGAGTAAAAATGTAAAATAATTTTCTTTTTTCTGAAAATTCACGTGTGTTTTTTACGTGGCAACTGAAATCCACCTGGCCTTTTCAATTTGACTTAATGGTGCGTTTATGACACTACTAGATTTCCATCCAAAATAGCTTAACATTAAACAGACTCAATAATGTTTAGACCTTAATTGAGTAGGATAAAATGTTTGGCCCTAAACTGATAAAACCAAAAAAAAGTTTGGCCTAAATTTGGAAATTTAGCCTAAAAATACAACTATAATAACTTCAAGCACAAATGATGAAGTTTCATTGATCTATACAACCAGTGAATGCCTCCATATCAGCAATTTAGGTTCTGAGTAGTTTGATGGAATAGGGGCCTCCTATCATTGTGTTCCAAAAAGGGGAGTAATTCTCTAATTATAGGAGCGATATTTTTGGAAATGTAAAGATGTGTAATCAAAGTTTCACCAATGTTTTCAATATGGGTGACATTCGAATTCAAACCAATGTCGAATGTCTGTTGACTTTAAGAGATATACGACATATTCCCAACTTACACCTAAATTTACTCGATCTTGAAGTGTATTAGCACAATTTAGGGATGGAAAGTGGGAGTTATTAAAAGGAGTGATGATAGTTACCCGTGAAAAGTTGTGTTGCACATTATACAAAACTCACCTGAAGGTATATAGTAAAAAAGGATATAAAGTTGAGGAAAACACTTCTCTTATATATGGCATCGATGATTGAGGCATGTGACTGATAAAGGGGATCAAAATAATAACCAATAAATCTTTTATTTTGGAAAATACTTCTGTCTTTCTTTATTCATGTGACCATTGTTTGACAGCAAAGTATCATAGAGTCTCTTTTAATAGGAGATCTATAAGGAAAATGACTAAATTATGGCCGATATACTTAAACGTTTGTCATCCTATTGAAAAAGAGCTATTAGGAGGCAAAAAATACTTTTTTTACCTTTATCAGTGATACAGATAGGAAAACTTGGGTTTATATGTTGAAGAAAAAGAGCAAAGTCTTTGAAGTTTTCCAAAAAATTTCATGCCATTATAGAAAAAGAAACAGAGAAAAAGTTGAAGTGTTCTAGAACTAACAACGGAGGGAAGTACATCTCTATAGAGTTTAAAAATTATTGCATGAGGCGTGGTGTGTAACATCGCGTTATACCATGTTAAGGGTTAGGACCCTAGAATACAATACATGAGAGATTAATGAGAAGTTAGAAAGTGCATTTCATGTTCATGCATAATATGACATACACACACATGTGAATATTAATGTTTGCACATTAAAATGATTTTACATGCAATCATTGACATTTTCCGAGTATAATTCATTTATCAATGTGATTTTTCATATGAATTATGGTTCATATGTTTTGAAAATTGAATTGGTGTGTATAAGTATTGATTTAAAAATTTTGGTGAAATTTAGTAAAAATTCCTAAATTTTTAGGTAAATTTTTGAACTAGGAAAAATGCGAAATAGCAGGACATCTGATAAATGGAAGTAGAAACTCATGTTAAATGGAAGTGTGAATTTTTATGAATTTCAATTGAATTTAGTGACATATGTCATTGAAAATTGGGAGAAATTGGAGCTAAATGGACTAGTTAAATAAAAGGACCATATGAAACCCATAGAAATTAGAAATGTGGCAATTGAAAAGTGTTACTTGCCACACCATATCTTCATTCACGTTACTTTCACCAAATGAAAGGCACAATTGGTCTTTCACTTTATTATTTACTCCCATTTCTCTTGTAAGTCTCTCATCTCTTCCTCTCTTTGTAATTTTTTTCTTTATGATTTTGCTTCTCCAACTTCCATACATGTTGAACCTAACCCTTCTATCTTTCACTTACTACTTTTAACTTGCTCTTTCTTTCACTCTCACTAAAGACCCAACCTTATCATTCTTGGATGATGATGAACATGGGTTATGTGGAGAGTTAGGACTAAGTGAAATGTTGAAGAATTTGGGGCTAAATCAAGTAACCTATGCTTTGATCATCATGAGTATTGTTAAAAGTGACTAATTTGATGAGTAATTTGAGATTGATGATCATGATCATGAAATTATTTATGTAAAACGTGAGTGGTGAAATAATCATATAAATGTCTTGTTTTTACATAAATATTGAGTAATGATTCATAAATTGATGTAGTGATGCTTTTGGGTTAAATTGATTATGAAAATTGTGTATAAAGAAGTTCAAAAAATTGATTAGGGAATGGATGTTTTTATGCTCTATTTCCCTTATATTATTGTGGATTGCTTTAATTGTTTTAGAGATGAATTAACATGAGTTTAGAGCTTATAAGAAGGAGTACTATAATATCTTAAAATGAGGTAAGTTTGGTTGATCACTTAGAAGTGAGAAGAAAATGATAACTAAGATGAACATGCGAAGAAATTTGGAGTTGAAAGTTTATAAGAATATGTTTTGTTTTGGTGTTTCGATCGATTATGGATTTTGATTTGTGCGTGTATAATATTGAGCTAAAATGGAATTATGAATGAAGAGGAAATGAGGGTGCATTAAGCTAGAAAAGATAAACTAATCCAAAGAGATCAACTAGGATGAAAATGATGATGAAGTGTGCTGAAATATTGAAGAATGTATAGACATGGTTGATGTTATGTTTATGTGATTATGATCAACAATTTTGTTTGATGTGTTTTGTTGATGATTTGAATTAGAATGGAGGTGAGAATGAAGAGAAATTGAAGTAGGAATGATAGGATATGCATAGGATGTGTTAGAGGTGACTGTAGGAGCTGAAAATCTAAAAATTTTCCAGTAAATGACTGTTGGATGGACAGACATGTCCGCTCGGTGGACCTTCTTTAGAATTTCAGTGTTCCAGCTCTGCTCATGTCTGTTTGAAGGGACATACATGTCCACTGGGTGGGCATGCTTGAGAAGCCTAAAGAAATTTGCAATTTTTAGACAGTAAAATCTCTCTTTGGGGTCTTTAAAAAAGTTGTAGAACCACTACAAGAAAATAGCGAATTACCGACAAAAAATACCGACGGAAATGACAAATATTCTGTCGGTACATAACATTACCGACGGAATAAACCGACGGCCAAAAACGTCGAAGATTCGACTGTAGCTAAACTTACCGACAGAATATTTGTCAACCGACGGTAAAAAAACCTTCCTTCGGTAAGTTTAGTTACCGAATAAATATAACCGTCGGTAATTTAAACTGAAAAGTTACCGACTGTCAGAAATTTTCCATCGCAAAAGTTAGCGACGTAAAGTCACTTACCTGTATATAAATTTAGCATCGGAATGTTTCTAATACGGTCGGTAAAGATACCGACGGTAACATTTTGTCCGTCACTAAATTCTTACCTATTACCGACGAAACAAATTTTCAGTTGGTATAGTAAAAAGGCAATTACCGACAAAAATTGTGTATATTTCTGTCAGTAAAATTTTTATTAATTTTTTAAAAATATATATTTAGATTATAACTGTCTAAAAATTTTATTAATAATATATATTTAATTAGATATAAATAATTAAATAAAAATT
>JANIIA010046785.1:0-11558 GCA_027478495.1 Erythroxylum alaternifolium
TTTATTTGATAATTCTAATTGTTTTAATCTTATTATGGCATAAACATGTTTTTTGTTGACAATAGTGAATGCTTATTCTTACTTGTCGTAAAATTGAGTATGTGAAACTATTTATGATAAGTAATTTTTTAAATATTAACGTATATTTAAAATTTTTGTTTTTCCTCTAAAATAACGTTAAGATTCATACGGGTAATTAATTATCCTGTCGATAATTACTACTTAGTAGGATGCTTAATATAGTAAAGAAATTTTATTGAAATATTATGAACCGCACAATTTTTCTATCCTTTCAATAGTATATTCATGATTTGGTTGTAATATTTTAATAAATTGTTTCTACCTTTGAATGAGTTCTATATTTGTTTAAGGAACTCTAACATGAATGATATATTTAATTTTAAGAAAAAGAGCATGAATTGCATGATTATATTTTTACATGCATATTATAGTTATTGCTTTTGGTTCTCATTCAGCTTTAAGTAATCTGAGAGTCTCTACTATCCTGATGCTAAATGGAATGAACTACAAGCAGTAGGTTAAATCTCTCATGATGAATTTGATTATCATACAAATGAACTTGGCCTTGATAATTGATTCACCACCAAAACTTGCTAATGATGCTACTGAGAAAGAAAGGAAATGTAAAGGATTTCTTACTATCATTAAGAAGAAGTCCATGAAGTTTTCAAAGAATGAAAAGAATAAGCACTTAAGCATGCTTTATTACACCATTTATGATGGTGCAAATGACATTAGGGCTCACATCGACAAGCTCATGGGTTGTTAAAATAAGCTTAAGGCTATGGTTATGGACCTTGGTGAGGATTACATGGTATGATTTGTGATGGGAACTCTTCCTTCTAAATTTGATTCGATCAGATCAAGCTATAATGCTCAAAAAGATCAATGGACTGTTGAGGAGATGACTGCTATTATTGCCAAGGAAGAGGATGACATGAAAAAGGAAAGGGCAAGAAGCATCTCCATGATGACAAACTGTAACAATTCTCAAAAGAGAAAGTTCACTCCTAATAACTCAAGTGACCAAAAGCTTTTCAAGAAGAAAGTTGTTAGTCCTAAAGGAAGTGGACAGGCAGGTACATCTTCTGATAGTCAAAAGGACAAGTTTTTAAAAAGGAAGTGAAACTTTTGTCAGAGTTTTGGGCTCAAGAAAGCTGACTGCTAAAAACTCAAAGAAGAAAGGTAATTGTCTTGTGATGGTTTGTTTAGAGTCCAATGTTATTGATGTACCCTTAAATACTTGGTAATTAGATACTGGAGCAACAATTCATGTTACAAATTGATTGCAAAAACTAACAAGTTGAAGAAGGCTGATTAGTTCTGAGTAACATGTATACATAGGAGACGATACTAAAGTCAAAGCTGAATTTTTTGAGATAGTTGAACTATAGTTAAATACAGGGCATCTTTTAGTGTTACATGATGTCTCTTGAATGTGTTGATGCTAAGCTTGAGCAGGCGTAGTCATGCAAAATAATCTCTAACGCCAGTGGAGTAGTAGGAGGAGTTACCGATGTAGTAGTCAAAGCGGCCACTGGATCTTGACCTCCAACATCTGTGACGACGACGCAAAGCAATGCGAGTCTAAGGACACTTCTATGATCTATTTTTGACAGAGATTCTATAGTTGAAGAGTATCCTAAGTCACATAAGTGTTCATATATATCCTTGCATCGCCAAATGCTAGATTTTCTGCCATACTACGTCATTCTCTACCAATCGTCGCTCATCTCCTCAGTGGCGGTGATGCTGGTAGAGGCGACGGGACGACTTCATTTTTAATGTATTGTTTTTCTTTTTAACTAGGTCATTCGCTGAAATGAGGAGAGCCACAGTAGTACGAGTTGACGTATAAAGGCATGCAATATAGGAATTTTTCTGAGTGATAGGAGTGTCACACGATCATCGACTCAAGCAGATATATGTTTACTCATATTCACGTAAAGTCTACATTAATGTGGGGTAGGACAAACTGCATCTCTTTGGCTGGGAATTCCTTCACCAGGTATTATGCTTTTACTTTTTGCTTTTCTAATCTTCAGTGCGAGATTGGTGTCTGCTGACAGTGTCTTATTCATTTTGGTCATCTCTATGAGTAGCTCCCAACAGTTTGTGGAGGTAAAGGATGGCAGTTCCAGCCATCCTTGTAGTTGCCTTTGTTTTATCATGTCTGCCATTGCAATCCCTGTTTTAGTATGTAGTGTTGTTTAATTACTCTTTTTCAAGTCTTCTGAGTGGTATGAATATGGTGGTTTTAGATATTAGTTAAGGCTGGCAGCCACGATCAAATGAGTTTTTCTAATTTTCTATTTTCCATGACCTTTTTCCGTAATCCTCTGGAAACCTAGATTGGATTATCTTTTCCTCAACCGAGCAGTGTGCATAAAAGGGGATATGATTAAGGATCAAGCTAGCTCGAGGTCGTGTGCAACTCTTGTTTTGACTATACAGGAATGTTGCTCAGGAAAGAAGATGAGTGGTTTCTGGTACTGCATTAGATAAACGTTCCTTATAGAGTTTTTGACACATCGCACCTCTTCTCTATTGTCTTTCTCGAGCTTCCTGACAAGGTTGTTGCAACTTATAAAGAGTCGTCAGTCTTTTGTGAGCCATTAGTACTCTATTTAATATTATTACGTTACTACAAATAGGCCAGTATATTTTTTTATAACGTGATAAATCAACTTTTTAACAACCTCCCTCACTAAAATCTCACCTTACCTGACACAACAACCACTTTCACTTACTTGCATCTTCAGTTAATTCTCAGTGGGTGCTTATGCTTTAACAAGCATAAATAACATTTACGACTGCTTCTAATTGGACCGCGGCGTATTCTTGTGCAGGATTCACCAATTCTTTTTAGTGAATGTCTCTACAAACTCAAATCAGTCAATCTTCTTTTTTCATGCTTTTATTACTTGTGCATTTCTGATGCTCTCTTCGGTTTGCCAATAAGATTGTATTGGATGGCTTTTGTGTTTGCTGCATCGATTTTTTTCCTCCTTCCAAGGGCTTTTTAAGGTAGTAACTACGGGATAGTATGGGGATCGCGAGTCAAAATGGATGGCCTTTAATCGCACGAATGGGATACGAACTAGCTTTTCGATGCATGCAGCATACAAGAATAAAAAAGGTAATGACAAAATAAGAATAGGCTCGTGAAATATTGGGACCCTCACAGGGAAGTCCTGAGAAGTAGTAGAGATTTTAGACAAGTACAAGATACAAATAGCCTGCATTCAAGAGACTAAGTGGTTAGGAGCTAAAGCAAAGGAGATAGGGGGATTGAAACTATGGTACTCGGGAGGTCTGTCAAGGAGGAATGAGGCGGGTATCCTAGTGGACAAGGAAATTATAAACCAAGTGGTGGGGTTCTCAAGGATAAATGATAGAATTATGATGGCAAAAATTATTTTTAGTAATGGTGCTCTCAATTTAGTATGTGCATATGCACCTTAAGCAGGTTTAGACGAATAACAATAATGTATATTCTGGGCAGCGCTGGATGGTGTGATTCAACATATCCCTAATAATGAGTAGGTTATCTTAGGAAGTGATTTTAATGGGCATAGAGGGTTGTTTCATAAGGATGTGCAAGGACTCATGGGGGCTTTGAGTACGGCACTACGAATGAAAGCGGAAATGCCTTATTAGACATAGTTGTAGCGTTTGAGTTAGTAATAGCTAATTCCTTATTTGCACTTGGTGACGTTTAAAAGTAGCATGACCAAGATGCAAATTGACTATTTCCTTGTCAGGAAGAGAGCCGGAGCATGGTTTAAGGATTGCAAAGTGCTTCTGGCTGCATGTTTAGCAACCCAACATAAATTTTTGGTGTTATATCTAGAAATTAAGGGATGGCAGTCACATCAATTTACTAAGCGATGTTGTAAAATTAAATGGTGGGATCTAAAAGGGGACAGGGTGCAACAATTTATGAATCGAATCCGGTATGAAACTACAGGGTCCGTGAGTGAGGATGCTAATCGGATGTGGGAGGGAGTAGCTCCCGTAGTGAGAAAAACTGCCATAAAACTCCTACGAGTCTTTAAAGGGCAGGTAGGTGGGCGGATGGAATCTTGGTAATAGTCAAAAAAGGTTCAGGGGACGGTAAAGGAGAAAAAGAGAGCATACAAAGATATATTAGTAAGTACAACAGAGGCGGAGTAGGAAACTAATAAAGTAAGGTACAAATTGGCAAAGAAAAGGGCAAGGAAGACAATTTCAGTGGCTAAGGGAGAAGCATATGAGACTATATACAGGAATTTGGATATGTACAGGGTAGCACATTTTCACGTTGGCATGAGATATGGCATGTAAGATGAGGGATTTCAACCAAGTCTGCTGTGTACGAGATGAAGTAGGACAGGTACTCACGGAGGCTCATGCCATCAAGAGTATATAGCAAAGATACTTTTTTGGATTGTATAATGAAGGCATCTTGGACAATATAAAGTTAGGCAAACCCTCCGTGTTAGAACATTTTCATAACTAGTCTAAGTATGAAAGGGTCACAAGGGGAGCAATTACAAAGGTTTTAAGGAAGATGCAGAGCGGAAGGGTAGTAGGGCCAGATGAGATCTCTATAGAGGTATGGAAGAGAAGAGGAGTTGTCGGTATTAAGGGGTTAGTTCAGCTTTTTAATGTGACCTAAAGTCAGCCAAAATGTTGGATGAATGGAGATTGAGTAGGTTGATCCCTTTATACAAGGCCAAAGGGAACATCCAACATTGTCACAACTATAGAGGCATCAAAATAATAAGTCACATCATGAAGATGTGAGAGAAGGTAATTGAAAAGAGAGTTTGGAAAGTAGCTTCTATATCGGCCAACCAGTTTGGATTTATGCCTAATAGGTCCACGATAAAAGCAGCATATCTCCTTCGTAGGCTAATGGAATGCTACAGGGAACAAAAATAGAATTTTCATATAGTTTTTATTGATTTGCAGAAGGCATATGACAGGATTCCTAGGGAAATCCTATAGAAGTGTTTGGAGGCAAAGAGATTCCCTATGACATATATACGCATAATTAGGGATATGTATAAAGGAGCAATGACTAGCGTAAGGACGATAGGAGGTGACACAGAACCATTTTCTATTGGTATTGGACTGCACTAAGGCTCCGCTTTAAGCCCTTTTTTATACACATTAGTGTTAGATGAGCTTACCAAACATATTCAAAGAGAGATACCTTGGGGTATGTTATTTGCTGACGATATTGTCCTCGCGGATGAGACCAGGGAGGGGGTCAATTTCAAGTTATAATGTTGGAAAAAAACGTTAGAGTTGAAAGGTTTTACAATGAGTAAGACCAAGACGGAGTATTTGGAATGTAAAATTTTCGGGAAGCCAGATGATCCATGAGGCAGCGGTAGTAATTGGTGCTAACCTCATACTGCAAAAATTGAGTTTTAAATACCTCGGGTCTATCATTTAGAGTGATGGAAATATAGATGTTGATATAGTCCATCGTATTAGATCCGGGTAGGGCAAATGTCGAAGTGCATAAGGGGTCTTATGTGATAAAAAGATTCCAGTAAAGCTTAAAGGGAAATTTTATAGAATGGTGATTCGGCCAACCATATTATATAGGGAGTAATGTTGACCTACCAAATGTAAACATACAAGACAGTTGTTAGTAGTAGAAATGTGTATGCTTTGGTAGATATGTGACATTACCAGAAGAGATAAGGTTCGTAATCATGTGGTGAGAGACAGACTACAGATGGCTAGTATTGCCGACCAATTAAGAGAGACCATACTTAGGTAGTTTGGGCATATGAGCAGGAGGCATTTTGATACTCCGGTGCAACAATGTGAGTTAATAACCCTCAGTGACTGCAAGAGATGAAAAGGGAGGCCATACAAGAACTGGAGGGAAGTGATCAGGAAAGATATGAAAGAGTTGGCCCTTACTGAGAAATTGGCCAGAAATAGAAAATTCTGGCGTGCTAGGATACAGGTAAAGGATATCCTTTAAAATGCACCAAAACAGTCGAGTTAGTTATTAGGAGTCCTTTACTATAAAGCTCACACAATGTTTTTACCACTTAGGAAGTCCAACCCCAATGTCCAATTTGTCTATTCTAGTTGCGAGTCATAAACAAGTCTTTCTGACATACTACTTGGCTTGTCAGCTTGGGTGTATTGGGAAAAGGTCACACTAGGCCATCTGGTATTATAGGATTGTCAGACTCACAGGGTTATTGGGCAAAACCCCTAGCACAACTAGAGACATGAAGAGTTATACTATGTAGCTTATCAGGTATTAGCAGATCTGGGCACCTTATCAGGTAGCTTCTTTGGTTTTATCTTGTTAATTATTATTTATGTATTTACTTGTTTAATTTTACTTACTTACTCTTTTATCATATCATTTTTATAGCTACTATTTAACCTGCACCACATTTTCATTGTCACACTCGCATATGGGTTTACAAGAAGCAACCTCTCTACTCTGTAGGAGTAAGGCTATGTATTATTAGACCTCTCCATACTCCAGTTTGATGCGGGATTTCAGACTAGGTGTGATGATGATGATGATGATGTCGCTTATTTATCCTCTACTAGGAGGAATTTGATTTCTATATCCATTTTGGATAAACTAGGTTATAGTCTTCTTTTTGGAACTGAAAAATTGACTTTGTATCGTGACTCTCTTTTGATAGGAAATGAAATTTTATGTGAAAATTTATACAAACTTAAGTTGAATGATGTTGTTACTATTGCTTCTTCCTCTTTCCTTAATATTGTTGTTGGTTCCAAACATATGAGGTTAGATTTGAGATCTTCTATATTATGGCACAAACATTTAAGCCATATTTTTAGAGACAAAATGAAGAGGTTGGTAAAAGATGGTGTACTTCAGGATCTTGATTTTTCATATTTCACTACCTGTGTTGATTGTATTAAAGAAAAGTTGACCGCCAAGGTTAGAAAATGCAAAACAGACAGGAAATTAGAATTGTTGGAGTTAATTCATACTGAATTTATTCCACCTGCTATGGGTGGTTATAAATACTTCATTACTTTTATGGATTTTTTTTCACGTATGGTCATGTGAAGCTCATTCGTGAAAAATCTGAATCTTTGGAAGCATTTAAGATTTTTAAGACAAATGTTGAGCTTCAAAAGGGGAAGAAAATTAAGATAGTTAATTCTAACAGAGGTGGAGAGTATATGGGCGTTATGATGAGAATGGAAGGAATCCAGGGCCTTTTGCTAGATACTTGCAAGAATGTGGTATTGAAGCAAAATATACAGTGTTAGGAACATCTCAGCAGAATGGAATCGTTGAAAAAAAAACCGCACACTTTTTGATATGTTGCGTTGTATTTTGATTCATTCTAGTTTACCTAAATTTTTATGGCGTGAGGCATTGAAGACAACTTCTTATATCTTGAATCAAGTAGCTAGCAAATTAGTCCTAAAGACTCCATATAAGTTATGGTCAAGTAAAAAACCAAGCTTACGCCATTTTCATGTTTGAGGATGCAAAGCAAAAGTGAGGCTCTATAATCCACAATCTAAGAAGCTTGATCTGAAAACTATTAGTGGCTACTTTATAGGCTACATCGTCAGATCAAGGGATTCTAGATTTTATTGCCCATCTCACACAACCAGAATGATAGAATCAGATAGAGCTGTCTATTTTAGAGATGAATTTGGTTCGAGTCAAGGGTCAAGAGAAATTGTATTCAGGTAAGAACGCATTATAGTCCCTGTACCCATCACTTCCGCTCCTACTGATGACCTTGTGATTAAACAGATTCCATTAGAATCTCATGATAAACCTTATAATCAAGCACAGGATGAAGTCATTAATACTAGGGATGATGCAGTTATTATTAGGAGATCACAAAGAACACATAGACCTGCCATTCCTGATAACTATATTGTCTATGTGCAGGAACACGAGCTCGATGTTGGAGATAATACTGAACCAGTTAGTTTTCAAGAAGCCATAAATAGTCCTCAATCTACTTTATGGATGAATGCAATGGAAGATGAGTTGAGTTCCATGTTACAAAGTGGAGTTTGGGAGTTGGTTGAACTACCTAAAGGTTGCAAACCCATTAGGTGCAAGCAGGTTTACAAAATCAAACATGACTCAAGTGAACAAGTAGAAAGGTATAAGGCAAGACTTGTAGCTAAAGGTTATCCCCAGAGAGAAAGGATTGATTTTAAAGAAACCTTCTCACCAGTATCTACTAAAGATTCGCTGCTTATCATTATGGCTATAGTTGCTCATTTTGACTTGAACCTCAATCAAATGGATATAAGGACCGCCTTCTTGAATAGAGATTTATATGAAGATGTTTATACGACCCAACTAGTAGGTTTTGAGATAACTAGTAAAGAACACATGATTTGTAAGCTCAAGAAGTCTATCTATTGCTTAAAACAAGCATCAAGGCAGTGGTATCTCAAGTTTAATATGATTGTCAATGCAAATGGTTTTAAGGAGAATGTAGTTTATCAATGTATATATATGAAGTTTAGTGAGATAAACTTCATTTTTCTGGTACTATATATTGATGACATTCTACTTGCTTCTAATGATACTGATCTATTATTTGAGACAAAACAACTGTTATTTAGTTATTTTGATATGAAGGATCTTGGAGAGGCCTCTTATATACTTGAAATTTAGATTCTCTAAGATAGAGATAATGGGATTCTTCGATTATCTCAAAAGACTTACATTGATCAAATCTTAAAAAGAATCAATATGCATTCTTGTTCTCCTAGAAAGGAACCAATAGTGAAAGATGACAAATTCTCAAAGGCCTTATGCCTACAAAATGATAAAGAGAGAGATGACATGAAAGTCGTTCCTTATATGTCACTTGTAAGCAGACTGATATATGCTCAAGTATGCACATGCCCTGATATTGCTTTTGTTGTAGGCGTGTTGGGAAGATACTTAAGTGATCCTGGTCTTAGCCATTGGAAAGCGGCTAAGAAAGTTATGAGGTATCTTCAGGGTAGCAAAGATCATATGTTGACTTATTGGTGAACTGACACTCTTGATATAGTTGGGTTCAGTGACGCTGATTATGTAGGATATATGGATGATAAAATTTTCACTTCAGGCTACATCTTTATGATGGTTGGAGGAGCTGTATCGTGAAAAAGTGTCAAACAAACACTCACAGCATCCTCTACCATGGAGGCAGAGTATATGACATGCTATGAGGCAGCTTATCAAGTAATATGGTTACGGAATTTTATTTCAGCATTGGGTATTGTAAACTCTATTTCGAGTTTGCTGAAATTGTATTATGATAATTTTGCAACTGTAGCTTTCTCTAAGAACACTAGAAGTACTTCTCACTCAAAGCATATTGATATAAAGTACTATTTTGTTAAAGAGAAAGTCGTTGAATCATTTATTACTATTGAGTAAATGCCTATAGCTAGCACGTTAGCAGATTAACTCATAAAAGGCTTACCTATATGTGTGTTTGCAGAAAATGTCTCCCATATGGGATTGTTAAGAGCCTAGCTTGATAAAATTAGTGGGAGTTTGCTATTTTGTATTGAACATGTTAGCACTTTGTACGGATTGCTTATGACTTTTATATATGAAACATGCATAATGATGTTTAGAGTCATTTTTGTTAATACTGACATATATATGTTGATGCATACATGTAGTTTGAAGAAATGACAGTAAAAAAAAGAGACAAATGCAAAGTCTCAATTATTGTACTGCATGCATGTTGTTTTAATGGTTGTTGTGTTATTTGAACATCTCTAGGGCAAAATCATATGTAATATATATCCTATGGATATGATATTGCATATGATTTATTTGACTGCTTTTGGATAATGGAGATTGATATGGTTGTTTGATTATATTGTCCAAGTAGGAGAATGTTAGAAATATATGTGGACTAATATAATTACAACATTAATTCCATATGCATATAACCATTAATCGAATTGTCTAATGTATGTTTAATAACCATAATGAGATAGTTAATAATTTACTAATTGCATTTGAGGCACATGGTGATACCTTAATAACTATATGTTGACCCATTAAACTATAGTTCACATCATCCTTTAAAATGACATAATTAACCTAAGGGTAGAACATGTCATAATATATGACAAATGGTGAGATTGTTACACATATAGTGTGTGTGGATATGTAAAACTCATTATTGGCTATTCTACCATTAGCTCTCTATTACACAAATTTTCTTGGTTTTCTTTAATAGGTTGTGCTGGCAATGGAGAGAGCTCAAGCGTACATGTCAAGTGTTGGAGGTATGTTATTTTCTTTGTGTTGTTATGCTCTAAATAGAATGAGATCTTTGATATGTGATGTTGATGAATGCATCATAGAATATTTGTTACGAATATGAGATGGCAGCATCTGATGTAACTTTCAGTTGGATGTTTTGGTCATATGAAAATGATAGAAAGTTGTAAAATGAATTTTAGGATTTGGATTTCAGAAATTGCAAAGTTTGGGATTGAGAAATCAACTGAAGGCTAAACAAAACCGCAAGAAGAGAAATATAAAACGACAATCAACAGTGAATTACCAAAGGATGAGGCTTTAAACGAGAAGAGAGACTTCTTCAAACGATGTTAGACGATAGAAATAGATGGTTGGCCAAAACGTAAGAGATAGAAGAGTGAAATGCAACAACTTGCATTTGCCTCTCTAGAATGCATTTGTTTTAAATCATTGTTAAAACGTTCAATCGGTTCAACCTTAAAAAAATTTTAACGGTCTAATTTTTTAGTTTAATTTTTAACTTTCTCTTTTTTAATTAAACTTTAAATTTTTCGATAGGTAAAGACAATATTTTAAAATCATATTTTAAATTTTTAATTTTATTTAATCTTTAGTGAATTTTACGATGATCTAATGTCGGTTGAACCTTTTAAACCTTAAACCTCTTGTTTTACAAGTTTAACTTTCGATCTTATTGTTTTAAATCACAAAAGTAAATTCCTACTCATCTTTTTTCTATTCCTTATTAACACAAAACAAGAAACGTAGGATCGCTTATAGAAGAAAGTAAGGTTGTTTTCAGAGACATAGACATTTAGGGTAAATTCAGTGTTTGTTTTCGTTCCACATATATTTGATTGCTTTAAGTGCTTGCTATCTACGGTTGTTTTGTGTTATTGTCTATGTTTTCATTATCTTTTAGCATATAGTTAAAGTCTCTTTTTTCATTGAATTTGTAAACGCCAAAGGGTTAGACTGTGAATTTGGGTTTGATCAAATTTTTTTGGAATATTGGTCATCAATTGAAAATATTTACTTCTTATTTTATATTTGATTTGTTTTTTTATTAATAATTAATTTGTTAACGAAATCTTTCTATCCTTATTTTGGTTATGGTCCTTTTAGCTTTTAGAAAGAATTTATATATTTAAATTCTTTTTTCTTTAATTTAGAGTTTTAATATTCATGGGGTGTTTCACTACAAGAAAACAGTAAATTACAGACGGAAATTACCGACGGAACAAGCCAATATACCGTCGGTAAATTTATTTAC
>JANIIA010046796.1:0-11557 GCA_027478495.1 Erythroxylum alaternifolium
CATTATCTTAGGTTATGTGTCGGAATGACCCACGGGCGTTCCGGTACGTACTCTAGGGTAATGGGGGGTTACACATAGTTATATGTTACTTTCACAAATTTGAAAGTATTGCATTCCTTGATTTTTATTTTAAGGTTTAATTGTCCTTTTTTACAACTAAAATTTTCATTTTTATCATTTTTCCTCAAAATGCATTTTTAATTAACTATCTGGTCTTCATGATTTTCCTTGAATTTTTTTATGTAGATGCATATTACTTATTGCATTAAATAGGAAATTGAAGTTGGTGAGATTGAACTTTTAAAAATTTTATTGAAGTACTTTTCTCACAGGTGGCCTTCGATCTTCAAATCATCAATACCCATTATTTTTGTTAGGTTTTTCTTTCCATTCTTAACATACCTCAAATCTTTTATTCCTATGGTAGGAACTAGATGGAACCTTTGTTATGCCTACAGCTAATTAGTTTGGTTGTAGTTTTGTTACAATTGTTTAAAGAAATTCTTTATCTTATACATATTTAGATTTATATGAAAAAGTCCATATTGCAAATGAAATTATAATGAGATTATAATTATGAGATTTATATTGCATTTATGTATTATTCTTAAATTGTTCTTAGTCATTGTTTTATTAAGACTGTACATTAATTGTAACATCCCATTATCCCACGATTAGGGTTAAAATCCTAGGATACTATATATGAGAGTTTACTAAGAATTTAGAAGTGCATTTCATGCTTCAAGTAGCATACACATACACATGAATAATGTTGACGCTAATTAAAATAATTGTACATGCATTCATTGACATTTTCTGGGTATAAGTGATTTTAATGTGAATAAAATGTGAATTGTGGATTAATTGTTTTGAAAAACTGAATCGATGTGTATTAAAATTATTTTCACATTTTTGGTGACATTTTAGAAATTTTGGAAATTTCTAAAAATTTAGAGTATTTTGGACCAAGAAAAATATAGAAATAAGAGACAAATGGAAGTGTGGCAATTTGATTAGTAGTTAATTGACAAATGTACTAATTATGGATTGACAATTGGACAAATTTCTATGTGACAAGTGGAGCAATTAATAAGTGACATATGGGCTTATTAAATGGATGACAAGTGTAAGACATGCCAAAGGACATGTGTCAATGGGGGATGGAGCCACCTAGTCACATTTTTGGGTAAGAAAGTTTCTACAGCTCATTTGTTTTGTCTCCATCGAAAACACTATCTTCCTTCTTGCTCATCCATCACTTAAACACTAAACTTCTGCATTTTTTTGTGTTATTGGCTTACCCACATTACACTTTGCAAAGAAAACATTCCAGCCCATATTTTGTTTTATTTCTCTCTATTTTTTCTTTTCTCCATCCACCGAAATCACATATTTGCCCTCTCAACTGCCAAAATTTTTCTAAATCAAGTAAGTGATGCTTTAAGTTGTATGGGTAGTGTAAATGACATTTTGATGACGTTTTAGTGTTTGTAAATGGATGCATGCGTGAGTGGTGTTGTAGGAAGAAGAGGTTCAGTGATACAAACAAAACGAAAATGTGTAGAAAGTGTGATGAAGGATTGTGGTAATTGGACTTATATGATGAGTAGTGAAATGCAGAAAATGTAAAACAGAAAAGTGTGAATTAGGTTCTATTTTGGGTTGTGATTATTCATGAATTTTTGAATTGTGACTAGAGAATTCTGAACTAGGAATTTATGTTTAATTGAATCATCAACTTGAAAGGATAGAGAAATGATAGAGTTTTGACAATGAAGTATGCTGGAGTATGTTATATGCAGTGTTTTACTAAACATACATTTGTATTTTGGCTATAACTTGATCTATGAATATCCATATTGGATTCATTTTGTTCTATATTAAACTAGAGACATATGGTTACATTTTTCTTGAAGGAATCGAATTTGAATTCTGTCCTTAAGAGTATTGAACTGTGGCTTGAAGTTAAAAACTGTGTACAATTGTGTTATGAGAATAGTCTGTAATAATTTGCTTATAACTTGCATAATTCTGAACCAAAATGCATGAATTTGATGTCATTAGAAACTTAAGATAGTTTGGAACATTTTATTAGAAGAAGGTGTTCCCTAAATATCTCATTCTCTAGGTCATAACGGTCATACAAAACTGACCCGAAAATCTACCTTGAGAACAATTTTGGAAAATTGAAGTTGTAGGTCGAAATTTTGGTTTCAAGTTCATCTTCCTATTTTGACCTATTTTATATGTCTTTAAGGCATGAATTTGAAGAAACTCAAAGAATAAAACTGTAGCTATAGGTCTTAGCTTGACCTCTGTGAAAGTGGCTTGATAAAATAGTAACTAGAGCTTGAGCTATGCTTGTTTTTCTATTACTGCCTGTGATAAACCCCTGTGCAGAAACCTTATATTATTTCCTTATTTTTAGGGACTTCAAAGCTTGAATTGGTCAAAGTATAAAACGTGTAAAATGATTGTTAATGTCTTATTAATTCTTCTGGGAAACAATTTGCCTAGAAGATATCTTAATAAGTTTATGTAGTTAATTGAAATCATACCCTAAACAATGGACTATTTTAATGAGAATGAGTTCAAATCTAGAAATGATATGTTTAAGGAATAAATGAGTTTTTAATGCAAATATGATCTTAATAACATGAGAAATGTATATAAGGTATGGATAAATGAGCATTAAAGAACATAGTGTATTTACGAAGAGAATTGGGTGAATGTATGAGTATATGTTGCTAGAAAATTTTGGTGCACGTATAGATTTAGCTTGCTAAAATTTCATATATAAATTACCAATTGTGTGTGTTTTATAAGAAACTTTTTGATCATGGAAATTTTCAAGGATAAGTGTAAATATGAGTTGATGTGATTCAAAGTATGTAAGTGATAAATTAGGAATGATTGAATGAGAACAAGGAAATTGTGGGAGTGTATAATCCTAGGATAAAGAGTGGTATATGTGTGGGTGATCAATTAAAAGTGATCAAGTGTATTAAAGAAACATACCCAAGAAATTGTCATTGACCATACATAATATATGATACATATATAAATGTGCTTATTCATCTGAATCTGCAATGTAGTAATATGAAAATGTATGTGATTGCATTTAGAAGAGCACATTGAGCGATCGCTTCCAAACATTACTAGGACTTCAAGGCAATAAGCTAAAGGAAGCATTTGTGAGTAACCTAAGATATTCACACCTTAATTGTTTGTTTAATTATGAATGTGAATTGATATGTGATGTTGTGTACTGAATTTTGGACATAAAATGTCCGAGGCAGTTGATGCATGAATAACACATTGGAAGTGTTTCTTGAATGTGAATTGATATGTGATGTTGTGTACTAATTTCTAGAAATAAAATGTCCAAGGCGTTTGATGCATGAATAAAACATTAGAAGTATTCCTTGAATATGAATGTGAATGAATAAATGTGTTCTCAACTTATATGTTGAATGTTGGACCAAATCCGATAATCAATGTGAATGACAAAGTGAATGTGAATGCAATGAACTGAACATGATGATTGATTATGTTTGACGCATTTATTCCATGAATGTATGAAATATAAAAGTAGTTGTAACCGGAGTCGCTAACGAAAAAGAGCTTAGAGCTCAAATATCTGTGATAAGAGCCTATGGCTCAATTGGTATGATAGAGCCCGGTATCCACAAAGGATATGGGACAATATGATAGAGCTCAGTATCCACAACAGATAGGGGATAGTGAAAAAGGCACTCGGTCATAACAACGTAATAAATAAAATTGAGTCTCATAAATATCGCATACACATATGAAATGAATAAATTTAGCAATTGCAATGTTTTGAGGACTTTTATAGTATGAAAGCTGTGAATACTTATCGATGAATATGTACTGTATGATCACAATGAAATGATAAATTGTATTGATTTTGAAATGTGACAATTATGAACAAAGTACTTTGTGATATTACATCATGGTAATTGAGATGATGTGAATTATATGATAACACAAATTGTGTATTACATGACAAGAGTGAACCATCCAGGATGGTTACTCAACTAAATTTGCAAAACTTAACTAAATTTTAATGTTGACATTTTTAGGTTTGAGAGAGCGACGACTTAGCTTCTAAGACTGCTTAGAAGAAATATTGTACAGTTTTTGGATAGAAGTTATGACTCAAAGGTCGATCAGCTAGGACTGATGGATTAGTTTTTAATTTTGTTAACTCCTCACATATGTAGCATATTTTGTAGATAGAGCTATGGTCTCTGATAGGTTGATATTGTATAAACAAGGATGATGGATATAATGCTACATTGTAAATTAAGGTTACTAAATGAAATGAGGAAATTTTGGATTTTTGACATTGTGTTGTTTATGGTTTTAATTATGATGCCATGAGATACATTAAAAGTGAATAGGTTAGCATGCCATTTCTGTCAGGCATGTGCACGAATATCTGAAAGGTGTACGTGTACGTGTCGAATGGAAGTGGGGTGTTACATTAATAGAACATAAAAAAGTTAACAAACATTATGTTTTTTTCCTTATGAAGGAAGTAGTCGATCTCATAGACTAAAGTATGGAGATACTTAAACAAACTTGTGGGTGTTTACTAGAGAACAAGTTCACTTAATAGACCAGATATGAGAAATTGATTTAGATCATTACTTGTATATCTATAAAAAAATTTCATTGTGATGATTGTATAAATGATCCTTTGACTTGAGGTCTCCAAAGTTATCTTACATAGGGATTGCTATGTTTTGACACTACTTATGACCTATTCTAATCACAGGTCATTTAGTCAGTAGTCATTGGAAGTAGTATGAATTATATGGAGGTACTTGAGTGATTAAGATACGATTCATCACCCTAAAGTAATTAAGGAGAATATTATATTACTCCTAATTATTATTAATTTGAGAAATCCTTGGCCAAGGTGAAATGACATTTTGTAAATATTTTATAAAGGTCATTAATTAAACCGATAGCTAATGGTGGAGAACTAGTATGACTGGACTGAAAATAGACTAGACATTAATTCCATTCTCTATGTCTAATCTAAACATTTTATAATAAAAGGATTAATTATACAAAAAAATCATGCATGGATAGGTTAGTTAAAACCATTTTGACATTCCTAAATATTTGGGTGGTCTTAATGTGTTGATAAACGCCGATCTTAATCTATGATTATAAATTATTTAATTGAAGAATTAAAGATAAATTAAAAGGAATTTTAATTTATCTAATTCTAATTATGAATTATAATTATAATACATATTGCCAACATATTTGGGAACCTAATGGGTCTCACATAATGAGCTAGTTGAAGAGACCAAAGATATTTAATCAAGTTAGACTTGATTGTAAAGTTTGAGAAATTTTATGATTAAATATGAGATATTTGATAAATAAGGATCAATATGATATATTAATTCTTATTTGGACATAATTGGTATTTAATTAGAATTATATGTAATTCTAATCAAAGTTTAATTAAAATTATAATTTAATTTCAATTAAATTAGTAAAATGTGCAAAACTTATTACGAATAGGCTTAAGCTCTAATAGAGCTAGCATTTCTTGCTTAAGCCTCTCTATAGGAGTTACAGACTTCTCTCAACCTATTTTGTGGATACCGTTAGAGTTCGGACACTTATATGACTACAATGGTTAAAATGGATCGATTTTAGAAAGGGTTCAAGGGATACAACAAGAATATGATCAATCTTCGAAATAAGGTACAAATTAAGATTCATCCTTTATTATGATTTAATTGTTAATCATTTTATAGAATTAAAGTCATCTTGGTTTTTATGAAATCAAAATACAAAAAAATTTTGCAATTATTCTGTTGCAGTTGGGGTCAGATCCTGTCCCAATTTCCTAACAACTTCAATCTTATGTTTAGAATATTTACTTATGGTAGGACTAACCACACCTTACTAAGATTTGAAGGACTTAAGAAAAATCCCCCAGCCCTTACACATCCAATGTATCATTTGACTCTTAAGGATGAATATTTCAACATTCACTCTCCTAAGTTTATTAATTACACTTTTTATAACTCACATGAAAATCATGCCATTTTCTCATCTTATGTAGAACAATTTAAAGCTTATAGCTCATATAACATTTCATTGATCAAAGGTGGGAATCCCTACTTACCAGGACTTGCCGTAATAATCCGAAAAATGTTAGGTTCTTTATTGTGGACTTCAAGCTCAGTTACTGTAAGGTGACACTCACCTATCTTCTAAAGTCTAAGGTGTAGACATATATCTTACTAGTGATCTTATAAATGAGATTTTAGGCATTCCCATACTTGAAAATTCTCCTTATTATAGTTATCGTACCAAATTTTAACTTTAACCTTACTCTATGTCTGATTTAATCAAAATCATCTATGAGTTTGTTTTTAGTGCTGAAGCTATTAGAAAACCCAAAGATATTTATGGTATTAATGTTTTTCCTAGATTTCATCACCTTTTCATTAAGTATAACTTTGTTTTTTCCAAAGGCCATTTTACATTTCTAAGACAAATGACTTTTGGTTTCTCTTCACCCTCATGCTAGGAGGGAACATTCATTTTGGAAACTTCATTCTACATAATATGGTGCATTTTAATAGCACCAAGAAAAAGAAATAAAATATATCATTGGCTTCATCTTCCAAAATTTTCACATCCCTCCCATCAAATTTGAGATTAATCTAGAATTGTTTGGATTTTACAACCTTTAATTTTGTTTTTCCAGTTAGTTAATGGCACATGACTTATTCATATCAGTAGTAGTAGCTACAAGCTCAATAACATGTCCTATTATATAAAGGTCTCTCATATGGTATTAGTCTTAATAAGCCTCTACTTAATCATATTATTGAGCTATTTACAGATGATGAGGATGTTACCTTATGACCACTTCATAGATCTCCACTCAAAGCTCATCTAGCAACTATTAAGTATTAGCTCACTCAATTATAAGGCAATGTTGACACTTTCTATGACCTTATAATGCACCATTCTACTAACCTATATCACTTGATTTAGTCTCACTTTCCCCCTCTAGATATCTAATTTTTTATATTTCCAAAAAGTGGGAGAGAAACTTTGTGATATTAGATTCAGACGAAGTGTCAGATATATATCTATTTTTTTGATAATTAGATATGTTTAATAATTTAATATATTTTTATCATGTTACTTTTCACTTGATATTGCATTGAAATTTTTCATGTCGATGCATGTGCTTTAAAAGTTTTACTTGTAATCTTTGTCATATATAAATAAAAGGGAAGTTAATGAGTTATCTATTGTACTTTCCTTTAGGCACTTTGGTAATCTTAAAATTTCTCCATATATAAGCATAAAATTATTTTAATTAGTTGCATAAGTATCTTCATTTATCAAGAAGGATTAGATTTTTTATTTCTTTCAAACTTTGCAATATTATTTAGAGAATATTTTAAAAGATACTTGTATTAAGAAATGAAGTTTGAGCATATGAAGTTATTAAAATCATGAGTTCAGGAGAATGTATTGACTTATATGAAGTAGTAGTTGACCAATGTAGTAGTGCTTTACAACTAGCTATTGTAATTGTTAATTTTCTTTTAGAGGGTAGTTTGGTTCCCAAAATACAATAAATATATATTTCTCATTAGTTCTTGCATTAAAAATTGTTCAAGTGCTTTATAGACATATTTGTCAGTTTTTTTTAAGCATTTGAGTATTCATTATTTCATTTCTAGTGACTGAGTCATTTATCTTTATCAAAGTGATCAAATGACATCTTTTCAGTTATAAATTCTTTTATGAATAAGGTTACTCTTCACTTTAGACAAAGATTGTAAAAAGAGTTGCCCTTTTATTTGTGGATAACAAGAATTTTAGAAGAAGATTCCTCTTCACTTTATTGGAAAAAGTAAGTTAGTAGAAATTCTAAGAAGTGTATTGGAGAGTGAACAAAGGCTTGGATTAAAAAAGTGTATTGGAGAGTGAACATAGGCATGGATTATTTACCAAACTACTATAAATTTATTTACATTTCTTCTTCCCTTTTATTTATTTATTAAGCTACTAATTTACATTAATTTTTATTTACCATATATTGATTCTTATCTAATTACATCTACTAGTTAGAAAAAATTAATTCTACAAGTACCCAATTCATCTCCCTCTTAGGTGTCAATAGGGATCAACAAATAATTTTTAAAGACTTGCATTCATTAGCCTTAAATGATGTAAAGTCGCATATATGCTTATGGATGCGACAACTCCTAATTTTACCATTGTATCTTTTGTTAGCCACTTGAATCATGCTCGTTTCGACTAACTCTTCTAAGAAATCTTTTACAACATCCCCCAAAGATTCTTCTGCCTTTTGATGAACAAACCCCTGACCTAACCAAAGTAGAATTGATTTCTTAATAAGAACTTCAAAGTCTTTATGGAAATGACCAATGTAAAGGAAACATGGTTTCAAATAATATAGTAATTCCTTATAACTCAAAGCCAATATATCTAACATTTACTTCAAATTATGGGCTAACTGTGAGCTATCACTTTGAAGCACCCTAGACTAGATAATAAAGTTCTTCTCTTTTCAAGATAAAAGTCCTCTTAGAATGATAATTGCCAAAGGCAAGCCTTTATATCTAGAAACTATTTGTTTTTTTAATTCTTTTCAACTCTAGAGGACAAATAATTGATCCATCTTTCAAATGTTATCGTCTGGGCATAGGTAAGTGAGGCTTACCAAATAGGGTGCACAGTTGGTAAAGGAGTTAACACAAAATATTTTAAAAAATTAAGGTGGAATTATTTTATAAAACCTTGATGGGGTTGTTAAATTAGGGTTTAATTAAATATTTTTAAATTATTTTATAGAATCTTGATAGGGTTGTTAAATTATGGTTTAATTAAACATTTTAAAATGTTAGTATTCATTCTAAATGTTTGAAAATATTTAGGTTTAAATAAAATTCTAGTGAAAATGTTAAGTTTCAAATTGACCTATTTGCCTACCTGTAAACTTAAAAAGGCATTTAGAAAAGTTGTATTAAAGATAGTTAGATATGAAAAGGACTAAGCTTTGTATGAAAATATTTCTTCAAAAGAGGACAGCATATTAAGAAAGAAAAATGTGATTGATAAGGTATGAAAACAAATAAAGGAGTGATATAGTAAAGCAAATTTGAGATTCTCATAGGATCAACATCAAGGTTCAAGTTTGTGAGTGTTATAAGGCTCAAGTAAAGGATAGTAAAGACAACCCAAAACTTTAAATGAGGTATATTTAGCATTATTTCCAAAGAGCTTAAAGTAGTAGGTATCATGAATAAAGATAAGTGTGAGTATTTTATTAATCATATATAGGCATTTTAGAATACATGGAACCAAAAATGAAGAGGCATGAAAGCATTATGTAGGAAGAGATATAGAAGCACTATATAGGAGTGTAAGACTAGTCTCCATAATATTGAGATGTTTACATAAAGCAAAACCAATATACTCAAGCATTTATGGTGAAGAAATCATACGTTAAATGATATGTTGAGTTAAATGTGAAATTACTTGATACTCACCTCCACCATCTGCATAAATTATCTTGCTTTTGGTTTGAGATTTTGAATTTTTTTCTTAGACATACATCTTTCATATATCAAATTTCAACTTTTGAAGATAAACCAAATGCATGTTATGAGATAATTAAGAAAATGACATAGTATTAAAATTTTCTATGGTTTATGATATAATTAAAATTTTCTATGGCTTATGACTTTTATTACTAAGATAAGAGTCGTCATACTTGATTTCTAAAAGTAATTAAAAATGAAATGTCATTACCTGCCATAATTTTCTTTAGAATTGAAGAAAAGGGGTGACCAAGTTATTGATGTCACATTTGAGATAATAAAGACGTTGAGGTGGAAAGACTAAGATTATCCCATTTGACAGGAGGGTTGAGGATGACCATTCACCCAAGTTGTGTCTACTCCATCTTTTAGTCAGGCATCCTCGTATTTGAATCCTTCACAGCAAAGTAGTTGAGAGAAAATTCAATTGAAGTGTTCTTTTATTAAAAATCTTAGAGACAATCATTAAGTTCTTTTTTATCAAGGGTACACATAAAATATTATCTATTGTGAAGGTAATAATATTAGAGATAATAAAAGGAGAAGTGATCGCAGGTTTATGTATGATAATTTTTAATATTTTTAACCTCGATAATACCACAAGGACACGGGTAGTTCGCATAGTACCTAAGATATCGATCCCACGAGAAGGAGTAAATCAATGCTAAAATCTAAGGTCGGAAGGTATTAAACTAATATTTAACAGATAATAAATTTAAACATGAGAACTAAATAAACCAAATAAACTACTTCAAATAATAAAACAATAATTGACAATTAACACTTAATGAAAAGAATCATGAACAACGATTAACAATTTCAACTTAAAAGGAATAACAATTAATAGAAATTAATTGATTTGTTGAACAATGATAACATACCCTAGAATTCAACCTAGTGAGTTAACCGAAAGAGAGAAAGGGAAAATTACCTATCCTTAATGCCAATCTAACCGATTATGATTTATCGAATTAATGGTTTTAGATGATCATAGGGTCAATTACTCTATCTCAAGATATAATTGAACCCTAAAGCATAAACCCTAATCAGATTGTAGGAAGTTGTAATCTCTCAATTAACAACTGATCCAAAACCTAACTAGTTCTTAAGTTCGCTAAAAAACAATTGGAAACCTTTATGTGATCTCTCTACACAAGATTTACCAACCTGATTTAATTCTGAATCTATTAAATTACTTAACTCTGGCTAGCCTAATTTAATCTTTTTTTCTCGATTCACCCTCTCAGTTTATTATCAAGATATGAAGTACAGAATTAAACCACAATTAATTTAATAAACATATAAAACAATCAGATTTTATGAGATCAAAAATAATATTTCAAAGGTGAGTATAGAACATCAATCACAATTCAATTCTATCGTTAAATTATATATCCCAATTCTATAATCAAATAAAGATGAAATACATAGGAAATAGAACTCGAATGGATGATGGGAGGCTGTGACTTCGAAAAGTTTCTTATTCCAAGAAGCACATCAAGTCTGCGTCATCTTCCTCTTCTCTCTTCCTTCGTCTCTTTCTCGATCTCTCAAAGTTCTCTCCTTAAGGTTTCATCGTGGTGGTTGATCAAAAGATCCCTCTTTCTATTCTTGTTGTTCTATTTATGTTCATTTGTGTTCAGGGTTAAACTAGCTTTTTGGGGTCCGAAAGGTCCAAAAAAATCCCTCGAAACATGAAGTTTGGAAGTGGTTATGCATTTGCCCGACGCAGGCCACGATCGTGGCCTATGTCAGGCCTTTCTGTCACAATAATGCACTATCAGGCCACGGTCGTGGGCCGTTATTTCAACCTGAATGTCTTCCAAACTTCTCCGTTCTTCGATATTGACCCTGAAACACTAGCAAACACATCAAGGTACCTCATAAACATAATATTTAAGCTCAAA
>JANIIA010046817.1:0-11556 GCA_027478495.1 Erythroxylum alaternifolium
AGGATTCAGAAGAATACCCCGTTAGGCAACGGGAGTAGACTTACTGCATGCAAGTCAAGGATAGAGGTCAGGATTAGTTCGCGTCTGCATTGATTTTCTTTATTTATCACAAAAATATTGTATTATTTGAAATCGAGTATTACAGTTTCTAATAATTTTGAGAAATGGAAATGATTGTATTTTGTAATTTGAAATGGGCCCAAGTGGCTAATAAAAGTTTCTGTTGATTTCATTGTGTTTGTATCAAATGATTATAAAACAAAGTGAACGTTATGGTTACTGATTTTCTGTTCTTTATGTTATGGTTAAAAAAAATATACCAACTTTGATTGTTAGTGATGTCGCACACCACCCTTGCGGGGCACGGATTTGGATATCACTATCGATATTAGGTTCGGGTCCAGTGAGAGTGGGGTGTAGTCAAGCATATAATGGTAGCCTCCTAAAGACTCTTATCCTCCTTGTTAGACATGTTACATAAGGACTGATGCATACTGTCTTCACCTACTTATCCTCACTATGATGCCATAAATATTAGGCTAAAGGATTCCCCAAGTGAAGTGGCATCCACTAGCTCTTGCTATATAGGTATAATACATTCATATTCCTAATAAGGTTGAAGTTGTCACCGTACCCAATCAATGTATGACCAAGAATGGAGTGAATGTATTTGAGTAAGGGGCGTTGTAATGTTAATGCCTTGGATTTGATGGGATCGTAATCTTCCTATTGACTTATGGAACTTAAAAGTGTCGAGCTTCTGTCCTGTATAGAAAATTCTATGAAGGTTTATGTACTCCTACTTCTCCATAAAGTCTTGATCATAAAGCCTCGTCATCATAGAGAAGTTTGTATGGCTCATCCTTGTCATTTCTCTTAACATCCAAAACTAGATCATGCGTTGGCCAGTTCCAATTATAATTGCCCTTTTTTACGAAGAAATTAGAACACACATCGAGAGTGACTTTGTAGTACATTAGCTCCACTATCTTAAAGAATTAGGACCACTCTCCGATGCTTAAAAATCCTACGAAACCAAATCTTACTCTAATCCCTCCCATTAATACATTTTCCTATTCAAACTTTTATCTTTTAACCTCTAAAATTGTTCTTTGTGGGCTCTAAAATTAAACTATATCATTTCATTTCAATCCAGTAGATGTGCGATAGTGTTTTGAACTAGATGATGAGTGATCTCTACTTTGGTGTCTAAAATACGTTTCACCTCTTTGTAGTTGACAAGCTCCTATCCTGAAATGACTAGGTAACCTCCCCAGAACTCTAAGATAACCCTCCAGTCGATATCTAAATCAACTAGAAAGTTCCTGTGAAGCTAAGCCTATTTCCCTTTTTATGGAAAAGCTTTAACTCAACAATAAGAAATGTAAATAGTGGAGTTTTTTTTTCAGTTTATTAAAAATTTCAATAGAACAATTGTTGTATTTTGACATCCCAAAAATTTCAAAGTCCTTATAAAAGTTTAAAACACTTATTATCACATCAATTTCTCAACTACAAATTGTGGACTTCAAATCCACTCACACCACCTCAAATAGTTACATCAATAAACTTTGAAAAGTTAAAACAAAATCATGCATTTCATTTAAAAACCTTTATAGACATCCATTTTTTACACAAATGTACTTTACAAAACATGTTTAAAGATATGCAATAGTTCTTAAAAATATGTACAAGGAAAAATGCCTACACCGCAACACGTGACGAAGTTGACTACTTGCATAGTAGAGTCTCTACTACAGAAGCCCCTGAGCATGCACTTAGGAGGTTTTATTTAAAAATAGAAAATAAAGTGTGAGCTAAACAAGCTCAGTTAGTGCAAATAAAATTCTTTGCAAATCATTTGTAATCATTGACGCCTACCTAAAAGAAATTCAATTCATTTAGTATAAGACAATACTAATATAAAACACGTAAGCCTCTTGAAACTAAATTTCTCAATTTTACTTTTAAAGCAAATAGTGGCAATATTATTTATTGTCATGAACTTCTTATATGATATAGCCCACCATATACTTCTTTGTACTATGATACCTTTAGGTATAAAGTCACAGAGCTAGTTCTGAATGCTTACCCGTGATTGGTTAACCACTAGTTATTGAGCTAGTTCTGCATCGTTTACCCATAATAGGTTTACCATTATAGACCGAGAGTTACGGAGCTAGCTCTACGTTTCTTACTCGTAATAATTTTGGCTAGTACTTTTTATACTTCATATATACAGATGGCGATTCACTAAACTGAACTACTAACAAACACAATACCACCTACCATTAGCATCTGATTACTCCGGGGCACTGCCATACACATTTAGAATAATCTAACTGGTATAATATCATGCAATGAGCCTAACAACGTACCATGGGCTAAAAATGAAAACATTTTTTTAGTACTTTAACTTGTGGCATAAAGCTTAGACCATTTTGTAAAGTAATTTATATAGTTTCAAAATCAAAAACAAATGAGAGGTGCTTGGAGCTTGTCATGATCATGGCACTACCTTTGGTCTATATACGTTCAAAATTTTCAACTTTTTTCAATCTCATAATCAAACAATTGAATGCATAATTTAAAATCATATTCCATCAATTCTTTTACAAAGAGGTTATTCAAATGAAACAATTAAAATACACTCACTATTTTGTAAATTTATTGCTGAGCACACTCATATGTTCTATGCCTTTCCTTTACTACATAAAGTGTATTTTTGCTTAGGCATTTATTTCCAATTCATAAACAAGGCATTAACACTATATATTTGGTTTAATTGATCGTGACTCGTATGTAACGATCATGACCCTTATCCAAAATTCATACCTCCCCTTATTCCACAGTTTTCACATAGTAAATATTCATATTTGGTTCTGAGCTATTTTAGACATTTGTTCCCCTATGTAGTAGTTTCCATATCATAAAAAATCATATCATTTCAAATTCTAAATCATGAACATATACCAAATATTACAAACTGCTTCAACACAGGGGCAGTATCAGGTTACCATTTTCAATCTCAAATATTAATATCATTCAGCTAGAATTAGGTCAGGGTCTCTTCTACAGATTTTTAGTTCTACATCTTAAGTTTCATTTTCAGTTAGATTTACCCAATTTAGAGGTTTTTAGGTTGAGTTATTTCCAAAATAATAGGACTGGTTCAGGTGAATTAAGAACCTAAGACATAATTTCACTAAATGTGGTTATCTCTCTGATCATCTACAACCAAAATTGAGTTTGATCATATCACACTAAAAACCCTCTCCACAAAAGATTCTCTCTAGCTTGATTCTTTAGTTTAATTTCTTGATTTCAACTTTAAATGCTTTCAAACTTATCATCTACTTCATTGCATGTCAAAATCACCATTGATCTTACACCAAAACCATTCCATTCAAAATCCACAAAACTAGAAATTAAAGCTAGAAAGACTTACAACTTCCCTTAATCTTTTAGGCATTTGTTGAGAACTTTTATCTCTTTAAATTTCCATCGAAATCCATCATAAATGGAAACTTCCTTCTTCTCCTTCTTTTTGGTCACGAGTCACCTTTGTTTCTCTAGTTTTTCTTTTATTTTTTGGTCTCATATGATGGTGGTGAAAGAATGAAGCAAGTTGTCTTATTTTTTATCTTTTTACACTCCTTTAGTGCATTAAACATGGCACTCCCTAATTGGTCCTCTTTTATGACTCATCAATCCACTAAATTTTTGTAAAAAGACCATATTGCCCTTATATCATGTGAAAAGACCAAATGACACTTAATGAGTTTAATTCATCGACTAACCAAATTAAATTCCAAAAATTTTCCACAACCGTCTTCTCATCAAATTGACCTTGAAATGCTCTAATTTGGGAATATTTGTATTGACTGGATGCATTAAAATTTTTTTTGAATGGGTTTAAAAAGCATATGTATCCATTATTTTCCAAAAAGGGCATTTTAAGTCTTAAACTTTCAAATTTCTTGAAATCCAACCGATTGGAATTATTTTCAATTCGTTTCAGTATCATTAAGACTCCAATACCTATTCCGGACATTTTCAATTCTTTTTTGAAATTTGGTCCCCAAAAATCACTATTTAAGCAAAAAATACTATTCACTAAACATAACAATTTGTATTCATCACAGGAAAAGGTTTGGGTTTTACAGTAGTTTTCTTAGCATCTCCTTTTCTCTCCTTTATTCCATTGCTTACATTCTTCTTTTCATCATAATTATAACAAAATAAATTGATAGAAAATAACAAATAAAAATGTGAAATGACAATTTTCCCCATACTTTATTCATCCACTGAATATATGTTATGCAATTGTGATAACAATCACAACTAAAAAAATAAAATTAAACTAAATTAATGAAACAAAGAACAATTATAAAATTAAAATAATTTTAAAATTAAAAAGTTAACTAACCATGTAATTAACAAAACCAAATAAAATCAATTTAGCAATTACTAAATTCAATTCTTAAAAGTTAAAATGAAATTAAATAATTAGACAATTAAACATAAAATATATGAATAATTAAACCCTAAATTATGAGAAATTTGAAATGAGTGTAAAATCAAACAAACAAAAATTAACTAATTGAAAGAAAAACACTAATTCATGCATAATCTAAAGAAACCTATCGCAATTAACATAACCTAGTGACTGAACAGTAATCCCAAATTTGAATGTCACCTAATCCATAATGCAATTAATTAATTAATCCATGGTTAAAGGAATGAAATTTAACTTATAATTGAAAAATAAGAAGAATAGTATGGAAACATACCTTAAATTGTAGAAAATGTGAAACCTAGCACTATGGTGGAAGAGCAAACCCTAAATGCAATAAACACTAAAAATTCAAGTTTAAATTGATGAAAATGTAGGAAAACTAATTGTGTTCTCGCAAATGACTCAAAAAGCTTGGGTAGGTTAAGTGGAGAGGGGCTTAGAGGGGAGAGAAGTTAGAAAAAGGGAGAAATGGGAAAGGAGGAAAGCAAGGGTTTTTAAGCCTTTGTAGACTTACACGGCTAAAGTATACGGTCATATCCCAGTCGACCATGTAGATATCTATAAGTCAATCGTTAGGATATGAGTGTGTCATCTAACATGCTCAAAAAATTATAAAATAAAAGAGTGTGTTCATATAGGAAAATTTTCTAAGATTCCATGTATAGAGACGGTCGTGTCTAATGATCATGTACGTCACTGTGACAGTGTCAAACATAAAACAATGTAATTTTGGTGGATCAGGTTCATAACCGTTTACACCTTTAAATTCTTGACAACTTAAAACATTTTTACTCAAGCTCAAGCAAATTAAATAAAATATCAAAAAATAAAAATAGGCAAAAATCATTATGCATGCTTATAAACCAAATGTAAAACAAACTAAAAATTAATGAAATCCTAAAACTAAACCCTAAAATATTCAAATAAGATAATCGAATTAATCAAAACTATCCTAATTCTTAGTTTGCCTCTCAAGTAGTACTTTTTCTAACATCCTTAATTAGATGTATTCATGCATGACTAAGATAGCCTATAAGGATTAAGTTCTTTCCCACTATGGGCTCCTTAGTTTCTGAGTAGGATAATTGCTTTTTCTTTATGTGGCTATCCCCATCTTTCCTTTCACCTTGTATAAGATGTAGCTTCACTAGATCTTCAGCAATAGAGTCCTATAAAACATTCAAAACTATAACATCAAATGAATAAATAATATAAAAAACATCAACATGTTCTAGGGGATTACTTATAGCATTATATATCTTAAATGTGACTTTTTCTTCTCAAACATTAAGCACTAATTTGCCCACACTAATATCAGTAATAGATGTAGTAGTGGTTAAGAAGGGTCAACCTAGAACTAAATTTACTTTATATCCTTATCCATATCTAGAATCATAAAGTCAATTAGGAAAATAAATTTATCGATTTCCATAAGTGTATCCTCAATAATGCCTCTAGGATACTTAATTGATTTATCTACTAACTAAATACTCATCCTAATAGGTTTTGGTTTACCTAATCCCATTTTCTTAAATAATGTGTAAGGCCCCTATATCAGCTAAGGCCTTATCTATTGATTGACTACCAATTAAACAAGGGATAGTCAAACTCCATGTATCTTTAAGCTTCTCGCATAGCTTACTTTAAAGAATCACCAAGCATCTTCCACTTAACATCACAATAGATAACATCTCAAACTTCTTGTTTATTAGTAACTCCTTCAAGAACATTCAATACTTTGAAATATTTGAAAGAGCTTCAACAAAAGGTAAGTTAATAAGAATTTCTTAAAATAGTTAAGGAATTTACCAAACTACTCATCCATATGACCTTTCTTTACTTTAGTAGGATAAATAATAGTAGGCTAGAATTCCTTGACTTTTGTAAGGTTCCCTTTATCTTTAGCATGTTCATAACTCCTGGTATCACTCTTTTCTTCACTTTGAGTCTTTCTTTCAGCTTCTAATTCTCTTTCTCTCCTAAGGTTGATTTCAATCACATGTTCTTTATGATTTGTCTCTATGTTACTAGGCAAACTCCTTTTTTTCCTTTTAAAAACTAGATCACAAGTTATGTATAGAAGTCTATTGATTTCTTAATCAGGTTTCAGTAGCTTGAAATTTTTCCTTTGCATTCTTGATAAATTTATTCATGATGTTTTTTAAGCTTGGCTATTTTTCTTGAGGTAGGTGTTCCTAAAATCTTGGTAGACAGTTATTCTTTGGATGCCCTTAATTCACCCAAGATAAATTTGGGTGATTATTCTATCTTATATTGTATGTATTGTTGTATAGGTTATTTTTGGGTCTAGGAGCATTCCCTATATAATCCATATGCTTGAGCTTTACCATAGCCTTTACTGCTTGACATCATTGACTTATATGCCTTAGTCGGCACACCTCTTACTACATTACTTGGAACAATTAATGATTCATCATCAATCCATCTACCTTCCTTATTAAAGCATTTTAACCTAGCTTGCCAACATTGTAACAACATCTACATCATAAAATTTAGTTGGCTTATTAGGCTTTGCTTGAGAAGAGCATCACTGATAGTTTTGCTCGTCCATGCCTTCAATAAGGTCTAGAGTTATTTCTAGTGTTTTATTATTCAAGGTACCCCAATTGTTGCATCTATCATTTTCTTAGTTTTTTGATTTAGCCTATTGTAGAAGGTCTAGATTTGTGTCAATGATGGCAAACCATAAAGTGGGCACTTTGTTAGCATCTCCTTAAATCACTCTGATATATCATATAAAGTATCTAAATCAACCTAGGGATAAAAAGAGGTGTCAGTTCAATAGTCTTAGTTAGTGGAAAATACTTCAAAAAAAATTTCTCTGCCACCTAGTTCCAAATGGTGAGGGATGATCTAGGCAAAGAATTCAACCATTATTTAAACCCTACTCCTTAATTAGAATGAGAATAGTCTCAATCTTATTATAACATCAGTGCACCATTAATCTTAAAGATGTCACAAAACTCTAAAAAAAAATCATATACACATTCGTGCCTCATCTTAAACATTATCAAATTGAATAGGTTATTGCACCATTTGAATGATATTTGGTTTAATCTTAAAATTATTGGCAATAATAGTAGGTCTCATAATACTGGACTCTTTCCTTGTTAAGTTTGACTTAGCGTAATCAAACATCATCCTTATTTGTTCTACTATAATGCCTGATCCTTCAATTTCAATCTAACATTGTAAGTCCTCTATCTGTTGATCTAGATCTAGTACTCTAAATAGGGTCCCCCAAAGATTTCTACAAGTTATCCTCTTAATTTTCGGACATTTATCAACTAAGTAAGCTAGATTTATTTAGTTCATGACCTAAGAGTGTCGATCCCACAGAGACTACAAGTACTAGTAGTTACTTTTTTATTATTAAACTAATAGATTAATAAGATAATTTAATTTAAAAAACCAAATTAAAGTTTAATATAAATAATAACTAGGAACATATATTAAAGTAGAATTAACCAAATCAAATAAACAGTACCTAGGTAATGAATCCCTTGTAGATTTCTCAAGCTATTGACCATTTTTTATGAAATTTAATTAAAGATCATTGGAATGTGGAAATTCCTATCTTGTGTCATTATATTTAGTCTCAATTATCAACATGTAATTCTTGGTTAATTGACTAAAATCTCTTTCTAGTTAAAACCTCTAAGATTGCATTAATCAATTTATGAATTTTGCTATTATGTTTAACCCTAATCCAAAGGATTTATGTCAACCTATATCTAGGTTTGCATGTTTCAATTATGGTAGATCTATTCATTTAAATGTATTACTTAATAACAATTAATAAAATCATATATGAATCAATATTTTGAACATATCAATTTAAAGATTAACAAAATACATAATTGAATCTCAATGAATCAACAATCAAATTGTATTAAATAAAGAACCAAATCATGAGTTCCATCCCAAGGTTCATCCTATATACAAACAAAACAAATTTAGTTCATAATATTAGAAAACAAAGTTAAAAGTTAAGAAGAAAAATACAAAATAAGAGAATCCATTCTATATCCCCTTTTCTCTAACATGATCCACTGAAACTTTGATGGAAGAATGCTCTTTAGTGGATTTATAAACTAATCCTTGTGTTTATGTTATCCTAAATTCAAAATAGTGTTTTAAACTCCAACTTCACTTTCTAACATAGACTACTTTAATTACCCTTGACAATTTCCTTTTACATTAGGAAATCAGGGTTTTGGTAACTGTGTCCCTTATATCTGTATAAAAACTCAAAATTTGTATTTATATATAGTCCTTGAAGCTTGCATAAGTAATGGACACAACCTTGCATATGACTTATACGAGTGTGTCCACCTTTATATGGATGAACTGATATCTTTAAAGTTGTATGGATTTTATAGAGACTTACATAATCCTTCATACAATTATGTACATTACTTACACTGGCATATCCTTCATCATCTAGTTTCAATTCTTTAATTTTTGCCCCAATTTCACTCGACTTCCACTCCTTTCAATATATGAAGGCAATTAAGACATGGAAATACACTGAGAACCAAATAAGTACTAAAAACAGCATAAAATGCTTAAATAAACAACAAAACATGGTAAATATGGGAATAAAAACATAGTCTTAAAATTTTATTAGTATGAAATCCTTCCAAAAGATTTAAAAAACACCTTTATCTTTGTCATTCCTAAGATTGCTGATGTTTCTTTATAAGATTTAGGACTATCTTATGATGTAATATGACATAAAAGATCATCTATGGAATGTTAGTATCCAAACTTCAAGACTACTATCTTTTATTAAAGAAAATTAGACTACTTCATAATATGAAAAAGTATATGATTCAATATTCTTTTGGCACAAAAATTATTAATGGAATATTATAAAGGTAAAAGTATAATGAATTGCTTATTCAAGACTTGCTTTAGTTTCTCTTTTTTGTAGTTTTGGTGGAAGGATTCCTTTAAAAACCTATTTGTTCTTGTTCATTCCGTTCACAACAAGATGGACTTTACCTAGACTACGAATGGACCAATTAAGAAGGCCTTTAACTTGATTTGATAGAATTTCATCATTACATCCATTTAAGCTTTTCATCTTCCTTACTTTTTTTCAATTTGGTGTATAAATGTATTTTTACTCCCTCTTATTTGATTATAATTAATAGATCGTGTTAGTGTAGTGAGTTAGTTCATGACTTCTCCTTGTGTTAAGCATTGGGTTTCTAATATGCTTAGGGGAAAAAGATGTAAGATAAGGATATATATTATCTTTATACCTTTATTATTAGTGTTGTTCTTTAATGGCACCCTAGACAGGGGTGAAATAAGTGTTAGATAATTTAAACCATTATTTTTTATATGAATGTAATTGAATAACGATCAATATGTGATGAAATAAATAAACAACTTAAGAAAAGCAAACTAATTTATAGTGAATTCAAAAACAACTTGGTCTAGGTCCACTCTCCAGGAAACTTTATAGGATTTCATTAAATCACTTCTTTCAACAAAGTAAAAGGAATCTTCTTATAATAATCTTGTTTTTCATATGTATAGAGCAACTCTTCTTACAATATTCCTTTTCAAAATAAGAAAAGAAACAAAATCTTATGAAAATCTTTCTTTAAAGAATAACCTTGGTTATAAATGAATTTACAACTCAAAAGACCTTGTTTGATAACTTTGATAGCCTAAAGGCTCACTCATTTAAAATTCAATAATGCATGTTGACTAGACGACCTGTCTGACATTCCACGATAGCTCTCCTTTTGATATCCGAGATGGCTAGAAAGTTCTCGTGAAGTTAAGCCTATTGCCTTTGTTAAGGAAAAACTTTAATTCAATAATAAGAAATGTAAATAATGAAGTTTTGTTTTAAAGTTTATTAAAAATTTTGGCAGCACAATGACTATATTTTGACATCCTAAAAAATTAATAGTCCTTGTAAAAGTTCAAAACACTTATATTATCAAAAATAAGAAATGTAAATAGTGGAGTTTTGTTTTTCAGTTTATTAAAAATGTCAACAACACAACGTCTATATTTTGACATTCCAAAAACTTCATAGTCCCTGTAAAAGTTCAAAACACTTCTATTATCATATCAATTTCTTAACTCCAAATTGTGGACTTCAAATCCACTCACATTCAATCTCAAATAATTACATCAATAAACTTTAAAAAGCTAAAACAAAATCATGCATTCCATTTTTAAAAAAAACTTTTATACACATCCATTCTTTATACAAATGTAATTTCCAAAACATATTCAAAGATATGCAATAGTTCTAAAAAATATGTACAATGAAAAATAAAAATGCCTACACAGTAGCACTTGATAAAGTTGACTACCCTGCTACTGAAGCCCCTGAGCATGCACCTAGGAGGTTTTATTTAAAAACAGAAAATAAAGGGTGAGCTAAATGAGCTCAGCAAGTATTATTGGTTTTTAATAAAAACATTTATACAAATATTAAGCTCCACAAAAGAAAACAATTTCTTTTCTTTTCAAGTAATAACTAATGTTCTTACAAGACATATTCTTTTCTTTTCACAAGATCAATACATATGTAAAACAAAACATATATATTTTTCTGAGATCAAGTTCCACTTTTTTATAAAGTATACAGCGATGGCAATCAATACTTTCATGAACTTTCTTTTTAAAACATTCTTTTTAAAACATAACCTATCACTAATTTTCTTTGCCATATGGTACCTTTAGGTGTAAGGACACAAAGTTGGTTCTGCATTGCTTACCTGTGCTTGATTGACCTCTATATACTAATTGTTATAAAGCTGGTTCTACATCGCTTACCCATAATGATGCTAGCACTATATATAAATCAGTGGTTATGAAGCTGGTTCTTCATCGCTTTCCCATAATAGTACTAGCAAAATATGTAACATCCCGTTTCCAGAGAATGGGTCGGACCAGAGAAACGGATCCAGGTGTGGTAAATTACCACATCTCATGCTCATGCAGTTGTAAATAGTGAGTGTTATGCATATAAGAAGTTAGTG
>JANIIA010046864.1:0-11553 GCA_027478495.1 Erythroxylum alaternifolium
CTTAATGAATGCTAAAGTCCACTTTATCCTTCCTTATAAGCTTAGGTTCTTTTAACCTTAAGTCATCTTCCAAAAATGCCCTTATGTACCTTACAACATCAACACCTTAATTCTATCAATTCATGAATTAATCCTCCTAGACTTGACATAATAATTAACTCCAATTAAAATGATTTATCTAACAATACTACAAAATTTATTCAAATCATACTTACTAAAATAAAAAAATGTTGGGGCCCAACAGCATAGGCTAGATGGTTTTATCATTCATGTATTGTTTTAAATGCTTTAAATTCACCAATACAACAATTATAGGTATAGGTTTAAGGCACCTTCTTACCATGAAATTCATATGTCGTTGCTTCAAGTTTTAGAAAAGAATGTCAGTTAATTGTGGATACATATAACTCTAGTTGGGAATTAACCTGATGCACTATTATGGCAAATGGGTGGACTGATTAAAGACAAAGAACCTTAATTAATTTCTTGGTTTATTATAATATTAAAACAAATTTTATCAAGTATGTTAATGCTTCTAATATGGTAAAAAGTGCTGAAAATTTATCTGAATTATTTTTTGAAATTGTCGTGTGAGTTACACCAAAGAATATTGTGCATTTTAGTACAAATAATGCAACACATTATATATCAGCTAGGTACTTATTACAATCAAAGTATGGGCATATCTATTAGTCTCCATACACTGCTCATTGTATACATCTTATTTTTAAAGATATTTTTGGTATGGACCATATTCTTAGTCTTACTTCATGTGTATATAAGATCACAATTTTTGTTTATAATAATATCACATTTTATTTGTTAAGGAAGGAAGAAGAATGGGTTAAGATTATATATCCTACTACTACCAGGTTTGCATCTACATTTATTACTTTGAAAAATGTTTATAAATATTAAAACAGCTAGTTCAAAATTTAGTGACAAGTAAACCTTTTCCAAGTCATAAGTTATCAAAGAGTTAAAAAGGAAAAGAAGTTTGTGCTATGATTTTTACTTATTATTTATAGTCATTTAATATCGGTACCTTTAGACCTTAAACCTTTCCTTTGACATGTTCAATGTCTAGTCCAGTTTTTAAAACAATATATCAAAGGGATTATTTTTTTAATATCTAAAATTGTCTACTTAATGCTCCTTTAACACATGAACTAGCTTACCTTCATAATTAGGAGTCAATTCTATTGAAATAATCACTAGAAGAGTTCGTTTTTTCCTTAAGTACGCATATTTGAAGTGAGAGGGAAATGGTTTTAATTCTACTTTAGGTAGCAACCACTAGTAAGAACTACGTAGCTATATTAAAGAAAGTTCATATCTCTTACGGGCTATTTTCGAATAATGCATAGCAACTTTAGTTAGTTCTTCTCCTAACTTAACATCATTGGTGGTTTCAAACTCCAAGTGCTTAATGCTTCCAATTTATTCCTAAAATTCATCTTAAAAACTTCATACGCTAAAGGATAAATCACATCAATCACTAAAGCATATTATCATCTTCGAGATGTCTTATAGCATCAAAAATATTAAAATGAATTACTTTCCCCATAAATTCCATTATGAAACCCTCACAAATATCTATCTTAGTTTGGGCAATGTCAATGAATGATCTACCTAATAAGATAGGTGTAGGATTAGGAGAAATATAATCATCTATATCTATTACATAAAAATTAGTAGGAAATATCAAAATCATTCGGCTGCATAAAAACATCCTCAATCACTCCATCTATATCAATGTAATCAACTAATTATATGATAATATTAGTTTCTTTTAAAGATACCAAACTTAATGAGTCATAACATTAATTTATGCTCTTAAATCTAGAATATCTTGTTTAATTATAGTGTTACCAATCTTAAAGAGAATAGTGAATATACCTGGATCCTTATACTTAAGAGGTTGTTTCTTTTGGAAAACCACAGAAATATTATCACTCATCATGATCTTCTCATTAACTCCCCTTATCCTTTTCCTCGTTGTTTGAATTCACTAAACTACAAGGAAAAGGTGGAAGGTCAATCTTTACCATATTTGAAGGATCAAAATTCACCTTCGAAGCAGATGAGGTATCTCTTTCTTTTTTCAAGCTCTTTCTCAATCTCCTTTTTATATAATCACAAGTATTGTCCTCTTAGGATCCTCAAGCGTCTTACCAGTCCTTGAGGTCATTGTAGTTACATTATTTGGATTTATTTCAAGTTGAGATCACAATTTTCCTCCACTTTGTGTTTGTAAATAGTTGATAGCAACTGCCATTTGTGATTTTGAATACTGGACCTTGTCTCTTGAATTTGAGATCTTATCTTTTGTTGAAATTGTTTCACATTTTGCTAGAGTTGCAAAGAATTAGTAACAAGAGACTTAACCATATCTTATAATGACACATTTGAGTTAGAGGAGGAATTTTATGGTTAAGGTTGAAATTGTTACAAACCTTGTGACCTATTTAAGAAGTAACTCTACAGCCTATTGCCTCCATAACTAGGGTTAGTATGATCTCTCTAACTTGTGTTATAGGTTTGGGAATATGGATTATACTATTGAGAAAATAAACCCTTGGCAACATTAACATGTTCTATGTTCCCCTTTTGTAAAGTTGGACACCTATTTGTCGGATGGTTCACATTGGCACATATCATATAAGCTTTCACCTGTCCCTTCACTCTTTCAACCTGTTTAACAAAAGAAGTTAGCTCATTTAAATGATTTTCAATGAAATAATTGTTTACCTTAGTTATTTTAAAAGCATAATTATAGATGCTAAACTATTAGGAATTTTCCTCCATACGCTCAATTAGAATTCTTTCCTCCTCAAAATTCTTTTCACCTAATGCTCCACCACTTACTACATTAACTAAACTCCTATCCATAGGCAATAATCATTTGTAGAAATATTGGATAAGGAGTTGTTCTATGATATTATGATAGGGGTAGTTGGCACACAACTTCTTGAAGCATTCCTAATACTTATAGAGGGACACTCTATAATGTTACTTGATTCCGTAAATTTCTTTCCTTATTCTTTTCATCTTCAATGTTAGAAAATGCTTCTCTAAAAATAGCCTTTCCATTTTAGTCAACATGGTAACATTCCCCATAGGTAAATTGAAGAACCAATATTTTGTCGCATCTTTTAATGAGAATGGAAAAGGTATTAACATTGTTTGCTCTTCCTTACCCCTAGAGGTTTTATGCTTAAATAAACTACATCAACCTGCTTGAGGTGTTTATGAGCATTCTCACCTATTAATGACACGTTCAATAAAATTAAGGAAGGTAATGCAAATCAATCATTTTGTTCTCCCTATATAATCTATGCAATATTGTTTCAATCTCTAGATCAAATTGTGAAGGACCTTGATGAGGAGACCTAGTCATTGTCATACACAAATACTAATAAGAATAAAAAGAGTAAGAAATAAATATAAAAGCTAATTCTAAACAAATATAAAGGACATAAATTAATATCAAATAAAAAAATTAAATCAACATCGTTACCAAAAAATGGCACCAAAATTTTGATATGCTAAACACGCTAAAAACTAAAAACTAACTCTATATAACTAAACTTATAGAAGCAATAAGAAAGCATCATATCCACAAAAATTGTATGACTAATTTTTATGTTGGACTAATTAGTGTATTGGGATAGGGGTTTTGAATTTAAATAATGTAATTGAATAAAATTAAATCTTGAAAAATATTCTAAATTTAATAAATGAAATTCTTAAAGAGTAACCAATGGATTTAAGCCTAGTTCTCAGTTCAATCTCAACCTTTAAATGAATATGCATAATTAAATGCAATGTTGTTTTAATCCCTCTTTTTGAAATTTTTAATCGTGGATTAATAATAAGCTCTATGAACCCAATTTTCCATTAGATTGCAATTAATAAAAGATTCTCTAATTAGATCTAAAATTTGGACGATCTAGAATAAGCTATCTAGATTTAGTGTAGCAATAACATTAAGAATCATAAAAACATGTTAATATAAGCAATAATCACACAAGTTTGAATTATTTAACTTATGATATGTTATCTCTAATGATGCACAGTCATTATTTTGTCTCAATTGAATCAGATTAACAATCAATACGAATTGTAATCAAAATTATACTATTAGATCTATACATTAATAATCTAGCAGGCCCTATATAAATTGTTCGTAGTTAAATCATAAACTTTATACATAGAATAACATAATCAATTTCAAAAAAGAGATAGGAACATTATTATTGGTATAGGTCAATGCACGAACATGTTATTAAGCCTCAATATCCCATTTAAACTAGAAGGAAGAGAATTAGTCACTCATAGCTCTTCAAAACACACATCTAAAGAGAAGAATATTATTCTTTTGATGTCCCTCCTAAATATCCCCTTTATTAGCCTCCTTAATTGCCTTTTTCACTTCATAATTAGGGTTTCTGGAGTGTCCAGAGTCAACCACACGACCATGTAAATGACCATGCACACTGACTCTATAGAAGTTACAAATACACATATCTCTTAAGAGTTACACGGGCAAGGGACACGGTCGTATAAGTAACTCAAATGGGCATGTACATTTCCTCTTGGTTGAAACAGTGTCATCAAAATCATACACACTTACAATGACTGACATGGTTCCTGAACCAATTGTGTAGGTCACACACATGGGCATGTGCTTCTTCGCATAGGCGTATGGCTCCAAAATGACCCAAATTCTTCTATTCTTTGTCCTGATTTCACCCTAACTCATTTTCTTTCGATTCACAAAGGTAAATGAGACTGAACATTAGTAAAACTACACCAAAGCTACAAATTTAGCTTGTTTTGGTTCTTTTTCTTCCATCTTATACCTAAACTAAAATAAGTATCGTAAACGAAAAAAAATCATTAATAACTAAACATTAGTGAATAAATAAATAATCAACTAAGCACTTATCAATAATGAACTTAATTTATCTCATCCAAATTAAAACAAAACACCTTTCTTAATTACTTAAGAAAATATGTTTTTTAATTTTAAAGAGTCTAATTAATTAATTCTAATCTAATTGAAATGTAATTAATTTTTATTGTAAAAAAACTGTATAAAAATTAATTAAGAATCAACCTAATTACTAATCTTAATCTTATTAAGAAAATCATTGATTTGATTTTTAGAATTGATTTTGAATTTAAAACTCTTCTCAATTTGTGTTTAAAAATAGGCTAAATTAGGAATACATTACTCCATATTTAAAATAACTTTATTCACCTTTATAATTAAGTCAAATAAGTTACGTTCTTTAGTTTTAATTAAGTCACACCTAAACCTGTATCCAAACAACTTTGTTTTAGCTTAAGGTTATAATAACCTTGTTGCCACATAAGTCATATCCCATGTCAAGGATGCCTAATTCTTGACATAGAATAACTAATTTCTATGTCTAAACACCCTTATCCTAAATCTAGGATAGATTAGCTATATTGTCTAACACCAAATTCTTCCTCATTAGGAAATCCTAATTTCAAAAATTTAAAAACCGTGACGGCCAGTCAACTGTCACCGCCCCTAAAGCTTTCACTATACTAGTCTTTGGCGATTATCCACGTCAAGGAGCAGCGGTTCCTAACACTCGCTACCAGCTCCACGTTTCTCCTTCAGTGCATCTCCTCGTTATTATTGCTGTCTCCTACCGTTTTTCTCTAATGTCGTTGGCAGCAACACAACAAGCAGACACACATTGGTTCTTCTGATGTAGCAGTTATAGCTAAGCGTCTTCTTCTTCGTTAACCATCACGGTCGCCTGTCATCCACCCCTGAGAAACCAGCGACATCACCAGTAGCCACTGTAGAAGCCAGCGAAAAGCTATAGAAACCTAGTTGCTAAACTTCAATATCGATAAGTTTATCAGTCACTACCATCACAACTCAAACAAATTATGGCCAGACTCGAAACAACTAAATAACTCAACGTCAGGATGACAATTGCAAGCTTAATAGCATAAAATTATCTTGTGTCGCCACCATCAACCTTCACTTATGGAAATTTCCAATCAAAGCACAGTAAGACTAAGCAATACAATAATTAACTCACTCAAATGATGCACCCCAAGAAACATCGTCTCTTCGAGCCATTCACGTAACAAGGAGCTTTTGAGGTCTTATTGTTCATTGTAAACTTTCCATATATTTTAGTCTTGGATGATTTAGGGTTTTTGGGTTCGTAAAGCATAGATAAATTTGAACTTTTCAGATTTCATGTAGCTTAGGGATTCACGGCATTCATATGAAATTTTATATTCCAAAAATAATTAGATCTAAATCGTTTTTCGTTTGTAATTAAAAAACCTTTCAATTTTAGTTTACAATCCTTTTGCAATTCAGTTCCAGAACTATAACAAATAAAAAGCCATTCTAAATCAAATTATACAATTAAAAATCTGCTCTAATACTACTGTTGCTTACGTTCAGCAAAATAAGAAAAAAAAACTTTTTGTTTTTACTTCTTAAAAGTCAAAATCACTTGAATTCTATATCATGATTTAAGACATAAAATATAATAAAAGATGAATTGTAATTCATACCTTATAGTGAAGCTTGATTCTTTTCTTATGGTTTCCCTCAAACTATTTCTTAACATGGCTTATCAATCATTATAGTCACATACATGTCTGACCTCTAATAGAATCCATAGAATACATTGAGAGAACCCTACAACTAGTATAGAAAGGGTTAGATAAGAAATGATAGCTCTCTTGGAGCCAAAACCTATTTATAATAGCTTTTGGACCTTTTAATAATTTAATTGAAACAAAATTAGATTTTCAGTTAAACTTTAATTATAATTACAATTAATTCTAGTTACATACTAATTTGCCTTAAATAAAAATCAATATCTTATTTTGGTCCTTATTTACTAAATATCATATTTTTAATCATAAAGTTTCCTAAACTTTACAATCAAGTTCAATTTGATTAAAATACATTTTTATCTCACCAATTCATTCTTTATATATGACTCATTAGGTTTCTAAAAATGTTTGCAATGGAAATAAATTATAACCCTAAATCATATTTAAAATTAGATAAACTAAATTATTGTAATTTATCTTTAATTATTTAATTCAATAATTAATATCTATATATTAATATTAGCATCTGACAATATATCATGATCATTCAAATATTTAGAAATGTTTAATTTTGACTAATCTTTTTGTGCATAATTTTTTTTATAATGCAATCATTTCATCATAGAATATTTTGATTAGACATAGATTATGGAATTAATATCTGTTTTATTTAAATCTAAATATATTAGTTCTCTACCATTAGTAATTAATTTTATTAATGACATTTGTAAAATATTTGACAAAATTTTATTTCATCTTGGTAAAGGATTTCCTGAATTCATATTAATCGAAAACAATAGAACATTCTTCCTAATTTTTTTAGGATGATAAATTTTATATTAATCACTCAACTATCTCCATAAAATTTATACTATATCTAATGACTATCAACTGAGCTACTCTTGATTATAATATGTCATAAATAGTATTAAAACATAGCAAATCGTATATAAGATACTTTGAATATCTCAAATCAAATTATTACTTATTCGATTATCACAATGAGAATTTTCATAGACATACAAGTAATGTTTCAAATGAAATTTTTATATTATATCAGTTCAGTGAACTTGTTCTCTAACAAGCACTTATACATTTGTTTAAGTATTGCTATACTTTAGTCTATGAGATTGACTAATTTCTGCAAAAGGAAAAATATAATTTTACTAATAGTTTTACATTCTATCAATGTCTAATCTTAATAAAAAAATGATTATAGATAATATATAAATGTAATATTAATCTCATAATTATAATTTCATCATAATTTCATTTGTAATATACATTTATCTAATGAACTTTATAATTACACATGAATATATATAAGATAAAGAATTCTTCTAAATAATTATGTAACTAACTGTAACTAACCGATTGATTATAGGACATAAACCACCATATTGAACAAAGCTTATAAATCCTTAACCCTTAAGCTTGTTATGTAAATTTTTTGATTCTTAATATTGAAACATTAAAGACTTAAATCAAGAATCATACATAAATTATTCATTCCCATTCAGATTTTGAATATAATAATAACCACATAAATGAAACAAATAAATTACTTACTTGGAGTGGAATTCATCATGATGTAAAGAAAAGTTTTCAATGATTACAAACTAGTTTATCTCTCTTAGCCCTCTTTCTCTACTATAGCTTGATGGATAGCTTAACACACAAATACGTTCATTCTGAATTTGTTTTTCTATACTTAATTAGGGTAGAGAGAGGACTAGTTTATATACACTTCTCTATTAACATTAAATCTTGTATGTCCATCAAGTACTAAATCAACGGTCAATATTTAATATACTATTAAATTATGAAAAAACCCTGAACCAAGTTTCATATAGGCCTACAGAAAATATGGGCCATAACATCAGGCCATATATTTCTTACATTCTCCTACTTGGCTGGATGTTTCATCATTATATTTAATAGTATAACATAACACTAGCAAAAATTAAATTTTATAAGCCTTTAACATCATTAGTACCTCAACACAACAAACTACATAATGTTGGTTATGGTGGTCATACACGGTATAGTCGTATATTCCCTTCATATACCACTACATTAAGAACTTATTATGTTTAGGTTCAAAAATTGTATATAAACAACATATAGTCCACATAATTGTTATGAAAATACATACAAATTTATTATTTAAACAATCATGTATACATAAAAATAATGAATAAGAAATATAAAATTCAGAAACATATTATTAATGAGCTCAAGAGTGCTAAATCATCGTGGTCATCGAACATTATTATCAATCATCGATACAACCAAGACCCATTCTAAGCACATGTTCTTTGAATGTATTTGGTTGTAAACCATTAGTTAGAGGATCTGCTACCATGAGATCCATCCTAATATGTTCTATATGCATTCTTTGTTTCTGAATCTCCATCTTAACAACAAAATACTTTAATTGCATGTGTTTTGCACCTCTGGAGTATTTGTCATTTTTAGAGAAGAAAACTATTGCATAATTATCACAATAAATTTTCAGCGACTTGCTTACTGTTTCCATAACTCCAAGCCCTTACATGAAGTTCCGTAGCCATAATGCATGAATTGTAGCCTCACAACAAGCTACAAATTCTACTTATATAGTGGATAAAGCAATGACATACTGTTTGATGCTTTTCTATAAGATTGCTCCTTCAGCTAATAGGAATAAATAGCCAAACGTTGATTTTTTTCTATCAACACACCGGTAAAATTTGAACATCCAATCACTTCTAAATGATTAGACCTCTTATAAGTGAGCATGTAATCCTTTGTTCCTTGAAGATATCTCATCACTTTCTTTAGAACCTTCTAATGATCAATACCAAGATTACTTTGATATCTACCCAACATCTCTACTGTAAAATTGATGTCAGGTCTAGTACAGGTTTGTAGGTATATTAAACTGCTCATAACAGAAGCATATAGAATTACTTCTATCTCCTTACATTCGACGCTATTCTTTGGACTTTGTATAAGTTTAAACTTATCTCCCTTTTGAATAGGGAGTATACCTGCTGAGCATTTACTCATGTTAAATTTCTCAAGAATTTTCTCAATATAGGCTTTCTGAGACAATCTTAATAAACATTATGATCTTTTACAAAATATTGAAATTCCAATCACAGAAGATGCCTCTCTTATATCTTTCATTTCAAAATTTTTAGAAAGAAATTCTTTAGTCTTATGCAACAACCCCAAATCATTAGAGGCAAGCAAAATGTCATTGACATACAAAACTAGAAATCTAAACTTAATCCACTGTTCTTTCGATAAATACACCGATCAATAGTGATTTCCTCAAAACCGAAAGAAGTTATAGTATTATGGAACTTAATATACCATTGCCTGGAAGCTTGTTTAAGTCTATATATTGACTTTTTCAATTTATACACCATATTTTCTTTACCGTCAAAAGAAAAACCTTCAGCTTGATCCGTGTAAACTTCCTTATCAAGATCCCCATTCAGAAAGGTTGTTTTCACATCTATCTGATGTGGCTCTAAATCAAATTGAGCCACTAATGCTAAAATTATTCTCAATGAACCTTTCTTTGAGATAAGTGAAAACGTTTCCTTATAATCAATGTCATCTTTCTAAGTGTAACCTTTGGCAATAAGTATAGCTTTATATCTTTCAACATTGCCATTCGATTCGCATTTGGTCTTAAAGACCCATTTATAGCCAATTTATTCAGAACACTCTAGCAAGTCTATAAGATCCCAGACATTGTTTTGAGCCATTGATTTCAACTCTTCTTTCATAGCATCAATTTATATTTCAAGACTTATCACTACTTATGGCTTGTGAAAACGAAACAAGATCATTACCAATGCCACAATCATAATCTGACTCTTACAAATAAACCACATAATCATCAGATATAGTAGACCTTCTAACCCTTACAGGTTTATTTAAAGCTATACCAACTGGTTCATTTGCATGAGTTGGTGGCAAGTTAGGTTCTTTATGGGGTGCTTCTTCATTATAGAAATGATGTTCTTGATTAATTTGATCTTCCAAAGCAAGAACAACATTTGTTGTAGTTATGGGTTTAAAGACATTATGGGTAATAGAACATCAACCCTTATTTCATTAATATCCACAACTTGATTTTCAGCACTCCCACTAACTTCACCATTATCTAAAAATTTGGCATTGGTTGTTTCAACAATTCTAGAACTATGTTTTGGACAGTTCAAGAATCCCATGTTCTTTTATGTGGATTATAGATACGTGCTTCTGCTACACAACCCCAAACATGCAGGTGTCTTAAACTAGGTTTCCTTCTAGTCCATAACTCAAAGGAGTTTTACGAACCTCCTTACTAAAACCCTATTTAAAAGATACACAGCAGTTTTAAGTGCCTACATCTACAAATTTTTAGGTAATGAGAAATTACTCATCATACTCCTAACCATATCCATTAATATTCTATTTCACCTTTTTACCACACCATTTTGTACTGTGCACCTATTCCATGATTTTAAAGGAACTTAGGAAACGGACCAGGACACTGTCCAGATTCATCATACTTTCCATAATACTCATCACTTATATTAGATCTTTTAATTTTCACTTTTCTATCTAATTGCCTCCCAACCTTATTTACAAACACCTCAAGGGCATTTACAGCTTAAGATTTTTCATGTAGCAAATAGATATATCAATACCGTGAAAAATTTTCTATAAAGGTGATGAAATATTTTTCTTTATTAAAGGACGGAGTGTCCAAAGGTCCGTAAATATTGGTGTCTATTTGTAACATCCCGTTTCCGTATAACGGGTCGGACCAAGGAAACAGGTATATGAGAGATCAATCAGAGAAATTAGGAAAACACATCTCATGCTCATGCATTTGTGAACAGTGATAGTTGCACATGAAAAATGTTTGTACATGCATGCATG
>JANIIA010046894.1:0-11551 GCA_027478495.1 Erythroxylum alaternifolium
TCAGTATATGATCAAATTCTCAAATTTAGTAAAGAGTATAAAATTAAAAATATATAATATATTTCTAAAATTATCGTAAACGGGGATTCCCACGGAGCGGGGATTATTTAACCTGTCCCCGTCCCTGACTCTGTCTCGAGGGTTATATTTGCCCTATCCTCGATTTTACAGGGTGATTTTTTTGCCAATCTCCACCTCGAATGGGGAATCCCTACGGGGATCCCCGAACTCCGAACCCAAATTGCCATCCCTAGTTTAGACTCTTTTGGCTCAAGATGGGTTCTGTTCATCACTATCCTCGATTCGTAAATGGCACCTGAGATATAAGAGATTCGATTCATTGCTAATTTATTATTTTTTTTCTACATAAAATATACGAAAAGCATTCTTTGAATAAATCCTTGGGATGTAGGAATCTTCAACTATAAATTTGCATACATGATTCTGAACATCCAAAATATGTCTTTTGTTCCTTTCATTCTGCTAATAGGATCTCATTCATTTAATCATTTGCGATGATATTTTAGTTGTCGTATTGCCTTTGTTGGTATTGGTCCATAACTTGGACCCTACCATTGTCAACCATTATTATTCTTCAACAGCTATAGTATTTAGCCATTATTATGCTCTAATGTTTCTTTCTACTATAGCCAACGTTCATTTTGTTTCTTTTATATATAGGAGTCATACATTTGCTTAAGAAAGGACTACTGTAAAAGACTGGTCATCTTTCTATTTTTTCACGCATCTTTATTTACTCCATCCAACTCAAGCATTTTTCTCTACATACAAACACCTTATACATGTCTTTTCTCTTGCGCATAAAATTCAGCATTTATCTTTCTTTCTTTAATTTCAGAGATAGTTCCTACTCCACTCTTTGGAGTTTATTGAAGTTAGTGGAAAAGGCGTTAACCCTAGGGTTGGATCCTATTGTCTTGTTGCACCGTAGAGGGAGAATTTCTGACTTAGGGCAGTGATTTTCACAATGCCTTGTTTTCAGATAAGTTGCTTCAATTTAATTATTATTGCTATTTTTGCTAACAATCTAAGTCAAAAAATTATTTGATGCATTATTACTGCTGTCAGAAATTGTGTTATTTTACTTATTACTGTTTTCAGGTTTGCTACTGATTGTTGGAAATTTTTGCATTTTGTTTTTGCTATTGTGTCTTTAATTTCGATATAAGTTGGAATTATGTCATTTGTGAATGAGACAAACATATTTTCTGCACTTACTGTTTCCCATATAGGTTCTGTCTCTTTCACTATGGTTCGGAAAATTATACCTGGCCTTACTAGATTAGAGCCTCTGAATGGAGAAACTTCAAAAGATGGTTTGAGAAAATTCATTTTTACTTTCAACAATACGAAATCAATTATGTATTGTTTCAAGAGATTGCTAGTGATAATATCAACCCTAAGACTGCTAAGTGTAACCATACCATTAGGGTGTTACTCAACCATATGATCATCCCTTTATTTGATATCTACTGCAAGTACAAAACTGCTAAGAAAATTTGGGATGCTTTATAAGTGAAATATAGGATGGATGCTGCCGGTACTAAGAAATATGTAGTTGTTAGGTAGTTAAAGTTTACTGATGTTGATGATAAGCCTATTGTGGACCAATTATACAAGTATGAAAATCTAGTTGTTGAAATCCTTGCTGAGGGTATGAACATGTGTAAGTTGTTTCTGGCTAATGCCTTTATTGAGTAACTACCTACCTCATAGAATGAGTATAAAAACCAGTTGAGGCATAAGAAGAAAGATATGAAGCTTCAGGAGTTGATAGGACATATAAAGATTGAGGATGTCAACCGTGCATAAGATGAGACCAAAATACTAACCTCTGTCCCTACTGTTAAGGCTCATGTCGTAAAATATAGAAATGTTAATAACTTCAAGAAGAATGGTGGGCAAAAGTCTTTCAACAACAAGCATGGTCAGTTTAAGTGATTGATGGTGACTATTGGTGGTGCCACAAGCCAGGCCATCTTGCTGCTAATTGTTAAACTAGAATCAACTATGAGAAGAAAGGTCAAGAATAGAAATCGTGACAATTCAGGAAAGGAAACCAAATAGGGTACCAACGGGGTAACCAGAAGAGCTTTGGTAAGCCTCAAGCTAATATGGTTGAAGTTAGTGATGATGAGGAGATCATTACTGCTATAGTGTTCAAAGTCAACCTTGTTGGAAATTTGGTCGAGTGGATAGTTGATATAGGATCTACAAGCCACATCTTCACCAATAAGGACCTATTTAAGGAGTTGAATGATGCTGCTAATGATGAATTTGTTTACATGGGTAACTCGAGCAAATTTCCTATCCAAGGAGTTGGCAAAGTCACTCTTAAACTCACTTCTAAAAAAGTGTTGGCATTAGAAATTTTTTTATTTGTTCTTAATGTACGTAGAAACTTGATTTCTGGTGCATTGCTTAACAAAGTCGGTGTTAAACTGAACTTTGATTCTGATAAGCTAGTTCTGACTAAGAATGGAAACTTTGTTGAAAAAGGGTTTTGTAATAAAGGCTTATTTGTATTTGATGTTGAAATGAATGCATCTACATCTTCTGCTTATCTTGTTGAGTCTTTAGACTTATGGCACTCTAAACTTGGGCATGTGAATGTGAGGTCAATTAAGAGGATGCAAAGCTTAAACTTGTTACCTAACCATATCACTAATGAAATGGAAAGATGTCAAATTTATTTTGAGGTTAAACACTCTAAGAAACCTTTTAAGTCAGTGACCGAGAGTGAGTAACAATTATTGGACTTGGTGCACACAGACTTTGGTGATTTTAAAAATTATATGAGTAAATGAGGCATGAGATATTATATTATCTTTGTAGATGATTGTTCTAGATTTGCTAAGATTTACTTATTGAAAATAAAAGTGATGCAGAGGAAATGTTTATAAAATACAAAGTTGAGGTTGAAAAATAATTAGAAAGGAAAATTAAGAGATTAAGGTCTGATCGAGGTGGTGAGTATAGTATTGATTTCCTTGCTGATTATTATGCAAAAGTTGGGATTATTCATGAGCTTACAACCCTTTATACACTTGAACAAAATGGAGTAGCCGAGAGGAAAAACCGAACACTTAAATATATGATGAATGCAATGTTGATTTCTTCCGATTTACCTGATTTTATATGGGGGAAGCTATTCTTTCATATTGTTATGTTCTAAATAGAGTCCCTCATAAAAAACTAGATCAAACCCCTTATAAAATTTGGAAACGTTATCTACCTAATTTGCGTTCTTTGAAAGTGTGGGGATGTCTTACTAAGGTTGCTCTACCTGAATATAAAAGGAAGAAAATTGGATCTAAGACTGTCGATTCAATTTTTATGGGATATGCCTCTAATAATGATGCCTATAGATTTATAGTTAAAGAAGAGGGATATAACACTTATGGACCAATTATAGAGTCAAGAGATGTAGAGTTCTTTGAGGATATATTTCTTATGAAAGTAAGTGTGAAAGTTTTTAGAGAATTTGCCCCTAGTTCTTCTACCAATAATGACATAAAAGAAGAGGAAATTGTTGAACTAAGGAGGAGAAAAAGAGCTAGATTACCTACTAGTTTTGGTTCTAACTTTATTACTTCCTTTATAGTGACAAAACCTGAGGAGATAGGTGATGTTTTTGTGGTGACTTATATTATTGAGGAAGATCCTAAAACTTATAAGGAAGCAATGAGATCTGTGGATGCTACATTTTGGAAGTAAGCCATAGATATTGAGTTAGAGTCAATAATATCTAACAAAACTTGGGTTTTAGTTGATCTACCTCAAGGGTGTAAGCGTTTGGAGTGTAAGTGGCATTTCAAAAAGAAATTGAGACCTGAAGGAACCATTGAGAGGTTTAAGGCATGACTTGTGATTAAAGGCTTTAAACAAAATGAAGGATTGGACTTTTTTGACACTTACTCTCCTGTTACTAAAATTGCATCTATAAGGATGCTTTTTGTTATTGCCTCAGTATTTAAACTTCATGTGCACCAAATGGATGTTAAAACAACTTTCTTGAATGGTGATCTAGATGAGGAAATATATATGGTCTAGCCCGATGGGTTTAGAGTGCCTGGTCAAGAACAAAAGGTGTGTAAGTTGGTTAAGTATTTGTATGGACTTAAACAAGCTCCCAAACTGTGGCATTAGAAATTTGAAAGTGAGATTTTCAAACATGGTTTCACCTTTTGTGATGTTGATTCTTGTATTTACGTGAAATCTGATATTAATGACTGTGTAATCGTAACTCTTTATATGGATGATATGCTTATTTTTAGTACTAATTTATCTATCATTGATACTACCAAGAGTTTGCTAAAGTATTCTTTTGATATGAAAGATCTTGGATCTGTGGACTTTATTTTAGGAATCAAAGTTGATAAAACTAACTCTGGTTTTAGGTTGAATCAAACTTATTATGTTGAGAAAATTTTGAAGAAGTTTGGTTACTATGATGTTGATCCAATCAAAACTCCCTATGACTCTAGTGATGCTTTAAAGAAAAATCTTGGTAAAGGTGTAAACTAAGCTAAGTATGCTAAAATTCTTAGTAGTGTGATATTCTTGATGAACTATTCTCATCCTGATATTGCATACTGTATGAGTAGACTTAGTAGGTATACTCATAATCCTAGTCAAGAGTATTTGAATACATTGATTCGTTTGTTAAGATATTTGAAAGGTACTATGCATTATGGATTATCTTTTAGTGGTCATCCTCCTGTATTGGAGGGGTATTCTGATGCTAACTAGGTTACAGAGAGTGATGATAAACACTCTACCAGTGGTTATGTTTTTACCTTGGCAGGAGCTGCAGTATCTTGGAAATCATCCAAGCAAACATGTATTGTGAGATCAACAATGGAGGCTGAGTTTGTGGCTTTGGAGTTGGCAGGACAAGAAGCTGAGTGGCTAAGGAATCTCTTAGCAGATATTCCATTTTGGGAAAAACCAATTCCTTCTGTGTTTCTTCATTGTGACTCACGGGCTACCATTCATGTTACTAAGAACAAGGCATATAATGGAAAAAGTAGACATATCATATTGAGACATAAAATTGTTTGTACTTTAATTAGACACGGTGTAATTTCTCTAGACTATGTCATGTCAGAGAGAAACTTAACGGATCTGTTTACAAAAGCTTGAGTAGGAGAATAGTTTCAAAGCATGTTAAAGGGATAGGGTTAACCCAATTGTGTAGTAACCTTGTGACGGACACTCATCTTGGGAAACCAAGTTTAATGAGTTAAATGAAGTTATATGGTGACTATTTACTTGTACTTTATTTGTGGTATAATGTTGAGATATATTCAATTGTTGAATTGCATCCTTAGTATGACTTTACTGCGTTTGATGAGGTTGGATTGTATAATTATTAATGAGTTCCATAGCCTAAGTTTGAGTGGTGTGAGCAGTACATATTTGATGGACTTACCTACGTGATTGGGGGGCTAGCCACCCTCCTAAGAGAGTATTTGGGCTATTTCTCTAGAGAGATTTTGAAACTAGGGCATTTTGAGGCTGTTAACTCTCTAGCAGGTTATGTCTCCGAATTTCTTAAGACAATAGATTCAAGACTTTGTTCACCTGGTTGTTCACCTATTTTTATCCTAAATTGTTATAGTTTGTTTCTCAAGTTTTGGACTAAGTGGGGGATTGTTGGTATTGGTCCATAAGTTGGATCACCCTACCATTGTCAACCATTATTATTCTTCAATAGCTATAATATTTAGCCATTATTATGCTCCAATGTTTCTTTCTACTATAGCCAACATTCATTTTGTTTCGCTTATATATAAGAGTCATGCATTTGCTTAAGAAAAGACTACAGAAAAAGACTGCTCGTCTCTCTATTTTTTCACCCATCTTTATTTGCTTCATCCAACTTAAGCATTTTTCTCTACATACAAAGACCTTACACACGTCTTTTGTCTTACGCTTAAAATTTAGCATTTATCTGTCTTTCTTTAATTTCAAAGACAGTTCCTACTCGACCCTTTAAAGTGCACCGAAGTTGGTGGAAAAGGCATTAACTTTGGGGTCAGATCTCGTTGTTCTGCTACACCATAGAGGGAGAAATTTTGACTTAAGGCAGTGATTTTCACAACGCCTTGTTTTAAGATAAGTTGTTTCAATTTAATTATTATTGCTATTTTTGCTAACAATATGTTGGGCGTCCTTTCTCCATGCGTACTCAATCCATCGTACTCAATCGATCCTAGTCTCTTTGTTGTGAAACAAATTTATATCCTTTTGAGAGAAGAAGTATACGTAGATACAAGTGTATCGGATCAACTCCATGTCCTCTCCACGTTACCCGAAAGAGAGAGAACCTATGTTTTTTTTGGGTAATAAGAGAACCTATGTTTTAAGTTTTGGTTTGTTAATCATAGTGATTTCCTAGAATTCTAAGTAAATAAATCGTTGACGACAGTTCTAACCAAAATATTTAGAAGGAATTCCCCTATAATGTATTCTACCTTAGTCAAATTGCATCTCATTATTTGGTCTAGGTAAGACATCCCATCAATTTATGGAAATAATTTGGCTCTCACCAATAAAAATTCTGAAGCTGATGCGTGCACCTTATTCAATGATATGGACGCAAATCATGACTGGGACGTTCTAAATCTATATAAATACTCTGCATGAAAAATATATCAAGAAATCAGGACGAGACACATGTAAATGCATAAATATTTTTTTTCGTAATTTCTTGAAAATTAAGATTATTTTGATTTTATAATATAATTAATTTATAAATTAATAAAATATGAATCACAAATCATTTTTCAATCTTTATTTTTTTTATCTTTCCTCGAATTAAGAGGTTACATGAAAATTATCACAATCAAACAAGTACCTAGATCTCTAATAATATTTAAATAAACGAGTTTAAGAAAAATTTATAAATATTGTAAAAGAGATATGTCAAGAATCCTAGCATCTGTAAATAAAGCCTATGTTTAAAAATTTTAATAGTTTAATTGAAATATAATTCTAATGTTAAGTAATTTTAATTAGAATTTTAATCAATTCTAATTAAATATCAAATAAGTTACAATAAAATATTGATTCTTATTTATCAAACACCTTATATTTGTCTAAAATTTCTCAAACTTTACAAGCAATTCTAACTTGAATAAATTAAAATTTTCAACCATTCTTGAATAAATTAAAATTTTCAACCATTATTTATATATAACTCATTAAGTATGTAGCCAATGAATATAAATTACAATCATACATTATATTTATGATTAAATAAATTAAACTCTTTTAGTTTATCTTAAATTATTTAATTAAATAATTTATATTCATATATCAAATTTAACATTTATCAGCGCATCATGACCATGTAAAATTTAAGAATATCAAAGTAATTTTGACTACCTTTCTATGTGTGTGTGTGTGCTCGCGTGCATGCGTGTGCGTGTGCGTGGGTGCGTGTGCTTTCGTGCTTGCATATATATATTTTATAACTCAATCATTTCTATCATAATTTATATAATTAAACATAGAGTATGAATTTGATGTTAATTATATTTGAGTCTATTGAACCAACGGAAGTTCCAATCAATATTTTAATAATAAAAAATTTAAATACTACTAATAGATTTATTGTTTTGATGAAAAGGAATATGAAAAATAAGATGTAGTAATAATCTCAAAGTTCATGAAGTTGATAAAGGAAGAGATGAAGTTTACAACTTATAAAGTGAAGACCATGTCATGAATAAAAGAAGAACAAAAAAAAATAGAGCTCATTCTTTAGCTTGCAATGTTAATTGAATCTCATTTAGTCACTTTGATGTTCTAAAAGGCTTACCATGCATAAATATTTCATGCCATTTTTTTACGTGTCTTTTCATTTATTAAAAAGCATTGAAGCATTTAGTTTTAATAGCAAAGCTTTTTGATCTTTCAAACACTCTTTAAAATTATCTTGGGAAGTGTTTAAATCATAATTATATTACATAAATTGAGTTCGAGCAGTTGAATTTGTTAAAATGATAATTAAAAGTATGAAAGAAACTATGAGAAGGATAAGAAGAACAAGAAGAAAGTACTTAAAGCCTCAACTTAGGATTACACAAGTGAATATGAAAATGAGCATTCGGAAGAAGAGACGGATCATATATGCTTTACCGTTGTGAGTGATGATAGGTAATTGCCAACTCGAACTTGTATGATAGTAATAGTGATAATGATTTGACATATAATGAATTAGTTAAAAATTTAGAAATTATGAGTAAAAAAGAAAGAAATTATCTTCCAAAATCAAAGAAGTTTAAGAACAGTTGGATACATACATAAATGAGAATGAAAAGATAAAAAGTGAATTGCATAGCATTAAACCAACCACAATTATAATCATTTATGACAATCATACATTAGACACATCAAAGCATGAAAATGAGACATTGAGAAAGAAGATCCATTCTCTCAATAATTCATTATAAAGATTTAATAAAGGGAGTGAAAAACTAAAAAGTGTGCTAGGAGCTCAAAAGAATTTTAATTATATGCATAGAATATGTTACAATGGAAATGAAGCTAATTTGAGAACAATGCTTCTAAAGGAAAAATATGTGCATAACAATGAATCATTGCCTAATGTGACAAATGAGTATGGGGCATCTACATCTAAGCATATGCATACATATACCACATCCACTAGGACTAATTTTAAAAGTAAGCATCATGCTTCCTTGTAGCTCACAATCTAAACATATAGGTTAATATCTCAAAGGATGAATAGGCATAACTTCTATGATAACAGACATATCCACTCCACACCCTTGTAGACCTCAAAGAAGCATGCATCAAGTCCATTTATAGTAGGTATCATACAGATCATAATGGTATGTCATCTCACTATTTTAAGAGAACATTTAATATCTTCAATATACAAAAAAATCCTCATAATGTATACACACATGGAAGACCAAGTAATGCATTTTTATACCATCATTACTCATATAATACAGTATGTCATTTTGTGGTAAGTATGGGCATATTGATAATTTTTGTTTTATTAAAAAAGGATGGTAACTAAACCCTTATTAAAGTAGGTAAAAAAGGAGACTAACAACCAAGGATCCAAGCTTATTTGTGTACTTAAAACTTATTGATTGCCTTGTTTTGTAGGCTATTGCAAAAAAAAGAGCAAATGATATGTAATAGACATGGTAGTTATTAAATTGAGTATTATTTTTTGAAGATTTTATGCTTTTTATCTTGATGGATGTAATCTTCTTACATTCAAAAAAATCTTGAAGATATTATTGTCAAATGTGGAGAAATTATCCCTTAAAAAATAACTACCAAAACTTTTCAAAGATTCAATTGTTAAACTAAGTAAGGAAATAAGAAGGATGAGATGCTTTCAATGGATTAAAAATTCAAGAAGAATCATCATTCAAATCACTCATAGGTAATGTTCAACAAAAAGGTAACTATTAGTTCATAATTTAGAAATATATGACATCCTGCATATATATGTTAATTTGAGTATAAACCTTAGTGATGAATATTTCAATTTGCATTACAAATGAGAAATTGAAGATTTCTTTGGTATATTATAAAACCAACTTAGAGATTATGTGCCAATAGAAATATTAAATTAAAATTTTATGATATACAAAGCCACTTTGGATATAGTCTTACTAAACCAATGAATGATGATATTAAAAGAGAATTACGCATGATTTTATGTGATTAAAGTCTCTTTTAATGTTTATAGAAGTTCTAAATTTATATTTTCATGACTTATTAAGTGTTTTTTGGTTTTAATTTAAATTCAAAGATTATTTCTCAAGTTATCTAGTCAATTAGTTGACCAATATCTTAGTGCGATCGATCGATGTCCTCAAAATTCATCCCCCTTACTTTCTAGTGAGTTTGCTAGTTATTTAATCGCCAATGTAAGTAACCATTTAGATACAATGGTTGACCAATTTCCTCTTATGGTCAACCAATTTTACTTCATCTAAGAATTTCTTTTCTATTGAGTTTGGCTATATATGTTGATCGACCACCTCCCTTATTGGTTCACCAATATACTTCAATGATAGATAAATGTAGCTTTTCCCTTCAAAAAATTTTATTCTAGTGAGTTTGTATCTTAGTTGGCCAATAGGTTTGGTTAACCATATACACTAGTTGTCCAATGAAGCTATATGGTCAACCAATCTTCACGATTGAAGCTCTCTTCCTCCTATTTTCTTCTAATTCTCATATTGGTTGCTTATATCTTTTAAAACTCTAAATAATTCAATCATTTCTTTGAAAAAAATCATCCTTCATTTCATAAACATCCTATTAGATTGCATAAATTGAAAAATTTTCGTTATTCGGTTTCAAATTTGGAGATTTTTAAATTTTTTCTTAATTAAGAGTTATATTTTCAAATTGATGCTTTCATATTTAAATTGTAAAATGAGTAAAGGTTATGACCTTTTCAATTATAAAGATACTTTTTAAGTTTTGTTCAATTTTGATAATTTTAGCACTTTTTCATATTATCACTGTTTAAAATTTCAAGGCTTTCAAAATTATATATTTTTTATGAAATTAATTGTTGGATATTATAATTATGCTTATATTTATTACAATTCTAACCTTTGATTTTGTCAAAACTTACCCTTGTTGCATTAATTAAATATTTCAACTTAAGCATAATATCAGTTAATTAAATATTTTAACTTAAGCATAATATCAAAATTGAGGTTTTTAAAAAATTAGACATAATTAAGGATGTTTTTATCAAAATTAACCTTTTAAAAATTTAATAATCCTTTTCCTTACAAAAAAACTTACTAATCTTGATCAAATTCATTTTGAACTTTTAACTAAGTTCGTAACGCTCCGCTCTCATCAGACATTTGTGCCCGTACATCCATCAGACATTCGAGTACATGCCCGACGGAAGTGACGTGCTAACTGTATCACTTTCACTTAACTCATGGCATCATAATTTAAAACATAATCTTATATCTCTAAAACCCAAAATTTCTCATTTCATTTCATAAAAACATAAGATATAATGTAGCATTACATGCATCATCCATGTATATACAATTTCAACAACCTATTGGAGCCTACTACTCTGTTTACAAAACATGCTACATATATAAGGAATTATACAAAAAGTTTATCTAAATCCTTCAGTGCCAACTAACTGACCTTTGAGCCATGTCTTCTTTCCAAAAGCAGTACTAGATCTCTTCTAAGCTGCTTTAGAAGCTATGTCGTCTCTCCCGAACCTGAAAAGTCAATGTTGCAAATTTAGTGAGTTTTGCGAACTCAGTGAGTTAATCATCTTCGATGGTTCACTCATATCACATAACGCAACAACTCATATGTAACATCCCGTTCCCATACAAAGGGTCGAATCATGGAAATTAGTACACGGGAGATTAATCGAGAAATTAGGGAAAACACATCTCATGCTCATGCATTTGTGAACAGTGATTTTTGCACATGAAAAATGTCTGTACATGCATTCATGACATTTTTCCGGTATAAT
>JANIIA010046943.1:0-11544 GCA_027478495.1 Erythroxylum alaternifolium
TTTTTCCCAACTTTCACACTGTAAGTTAAATTGTTGAACGAAAGAACAAAAGGGTTTGACGGAGGCATGTTGCTACATTCATTTTCAAGCTGGACGACTCGATCATGAACAGGAGTATCATAGTTGGAAGTATCAATCTCTGCCCCTTCCACATGCATGGGGAGCACGGCAGCACTTGGAATCATGCCAATTATTGATCTTTTGGTGTAGTTATGGACCTCCATTTGTTGGATAGGTCAAGGACTGGCAATATGTCACCGGCCAGAACCTAACTGGGACATCCTTGGACTTCAAACATTAGCCATGTGAATGTTGTGTTGTTGGTGTTTAGTTGCATCACTTTCTAAAACAAACGAGAATGAGTTTGTATGTATGTCTGATACTTTGCTTAGCTGATATACTAACTGAGAGGAGTTCCACGACTCTGTCACCTTTATAGCTCTACCAAGGCTAGCTAGAGGGTCAAAACCCTTTTCTATGAGAACTAATACCGCAGAACGAAATCCCAGTGCAGTGCATTGCGATATTTCACCAGTATATACAAAGCATCACTTTTTGTAGGGATGATTGTCTGTTGTATTTCCGTAGTATGTAAAAAAAAAAAAAAGCCGGCTAAGGACAAAGTTGGTGTCACGTGGAGCGTAAATAATAGCAAAGTTCCATGAAGTATATAAGATTAATTGTAAACAACAAATCAATAGAAAACAAATCAATAGAAAACAGTTGGTCGGTTGTTGACTCTATGATCATTGGCCACCGTTGGTTGACTAGATTGTTTGTAGGAACCTTCACATGAGACGGCTTCAAGAATGATTACATGATTGGCTGCAGCTTGTGGCCTTAAAATCTTAATGGTGTTTTATTTTAAGATCGTCATTACTCACTAACTACCCTAGATTATCATACTATAATGTTTGGTCCACACCTATTTTGTCATTTTGGTCCGGCACCATATTTAAAAATATTTAATCTTTTGAGGTTTTTCAATTTAATACTAAATGTTTTAAAATTTTCAATTTAAAGATTAATCTTTTAATTCAATTCAAAATTTTTACTTATGCAATTACTACATAGACATCTACATGATATATTTGATAGATACGCCATATGGGTGATATGTATTAAACATATTAAGTTATTATATTTATATATTATTATTTGTATTTAAAATGTAATAATATGTAATATTATATTAATAAATAAAATAATCAAAATTACATTTATAATATATTTATAAATAATTAATTTGATTATTTTAATATTAATGAATAAAATTACAAAATTGTTATTTTATTAATTTATCGTTTTTAATAATCAAAAACATATTATTCAGTTAAAATGATAATAATTTGGTCTTTTGTTAAAATTTTATTTATTATATAATAATAGTTATAAATAAGATGACTATTATATTTTAATAATTTATAATTATGCAATGATATTTATTTAGTGAGTCTCATAGTGCTACTGTGAAGCCGGCCAAGCAATACTGGTGGGATTTACTGTCTAAAATTAACCTACAAACCTTAATTCTTAATCCTTTTTTGCTCTTCTACTCGTTGACTATCTTCATCATTGTCAACATTTACCATCTCCTGTCATTCGACATCTTCTTCATCAACCATCTCCATCTCTGTCACCTTCATTGACATTTAGCCCATACCTAACGTTTTTAGTTTTCTTCTTCCTCAGTGTTGGGTGAGTAACGTTTCCAATAATGTATTTATTTCCTTCGTTATAATTTATAAGGAATCAAACTTATATATATGTCCTTTATCCTCGGATAGGAGACAATCCCACATGTGTTCATGTGATCAATGTTAAGGAGTCGTCCTATTGTGTGGGAGCATTTAGACTCAGTAGTTTAGGGGAAGACCTTTTAAAAAAATATTGCGAATAAGAATCTTCTGTTCATTGTTTAAGTGATGCATTGTCTGTTATGGTTCCTTTTTCTGTCCAATTGTCGTCTTTTTGCAGAAGTTATGCCTTTTTGTCCATTTTTTGTGGTCTTCGAAATCAAATAAGCATTATCATGTTCTTATATGAACTCACCATATCAATTTAGATTAAACTTGTAGGTTATGTTAGCTCAAAACAACATCATCTGCATAGATTTAGACTGCTAATTGTTTATTATTTGTAACCATAGTTTAAATTCTCATCAGACTAATCAATGAAGCATCTTATAGAAATTTTCTGTAAACACAATACTTATCTAGGCTCTATTTATGTTATCACGTGAAGACGCTATTGTAATCATATTTTAAAATTTGCCAAATCATGCCAAAACCAGATTTTGTAGATTCATATTTGACTGCAATTAAATATAGAAGTATAAACATATCAGATATTAGATAATTAATCTCAAAAACTAAGCTATATTACTAGCGAGTTAAATTTGGGTTCAACTTATTCTTAAATGTGTTCAAAAGAAGAATGATCATGGTTTTATATCATTTTCACCCATTGAAACCAATAAAAAAGAGTGGTTGGATCTCAAAAAGACTACTCTCTATTATTTTGTCCTTCCTAAGATAAGAAAATGTAACAACCCTTTAAGCTCTTTCTTTTCCTACTACAATTTATATGCTTATAATGTGGCAAACATATTAAAGAGATTAGCTTTTGACATATACTTAATTTAAATGACTAAGGTGGGTAGCCATTTTTAACCCATTTCTCTACACTGCCACATTTACAACTTATTAGAAAGTTAACCTAAACTTTGAACCATGCCAAAAGATAGCATTAAGAGTTTTAAGATATAATATGTTGATAGTAAAACTAATAATATCATTTTCATTACATTGCTTTGTAAAATTTACAAGCCAAAAGGAGTTAGTGATATTGTGAGAAGCAAATTCCCAGGCATAACTAACTTAAGTATGTGTGATGGATTTTATTACCTATAGTTACTAGTAACAAAGTGACAAGAATTATAACAGAAGGATAGGTAGTGATAATAGGTGATAGTTATAAATAGTCAACTTATAAAAGATATGTGTTTAAGTTGAGACAAAAATTCTAACATTTTTATTACCATTATTACAAAGTTTAGTATATGGTAGTAAAAGGAATTAATTGCTTTTGAATATTAACATCATGATAATACACACACACACATATAAAAAGAATATTATTTATTGATGCAATGTGATTTATTATACATATGGAATTTTGTATATATTTTAAATATAATCTAATGAGTTCAATGTTAATGCAATGTTATCTAATGATTGTAAGTAGGAATGTAATGGCTTAATATGAAGGTATAATACTTTTTTTATTGTGAACAGTTCAAATTATAAACTTAAGTTGACCTATATATGGGTAGGGAAACAAGCATCTTTGACAAAGTCGACCTCAATTATATAAGCTATAGACAGATATGTGAGATAGAGAAGGATATAAGGTACTCTTAAGTTGACAAAGGATATTATAGGGTATTGGATTTTAAATTTATTAATTCTTTAAAACTTATTAGATAAAACAAAATAGAGATACCGTTCAATGTACTTGATGTATTGCCTATAACAGGAGTTGAGGAACTTATTGGTGATAATTTTGTTTTGAGGAAGGAGTGAATATGATGGAGATGGTCATAGTGAAGAAGGAAGTATAGATGTTAGGGTAGAATCAACTGATGATAATGAAGGTTTCAATGATTGAAACGTTAAAGATGAACATGTTGATGATTTAGTTTTTGAATATGCATTTCAAGTTGAAACTTATCAACTCGAGCTTATTCTATTAACTTTAGACTGAGCGAAATCTAAACTCAATTATCGTCTTTATATGTAGGTACAATATGACTTTAAAATAAAATTGTATAAAAATAATGGAGTAAATAAGGAAGAAAGAGTGAGAGTAGATTAGGAGTCCATTATGAACGTCATACATGACCAATATGAGCAACTTATATGATAATTTAGTGAAGTTCGGAATATAATGGAAAAATATGAAGCTACCATAACTAACCCACAACATAACTCACCTAGAATTATCAGAATAGATGATTTTGATGCATGCAATGAGTTTGAGGGGCTATCAATTACTTAGGAGAGTTAAACCTAAGGGGTAATAAGAGAATGGGAGACAAGGAGGAGATATATTTAGTATATGCTATAAAAGAGGGTACGAAGAAAAGGTTAATAATTACCTAGATATCCTCAAGATAACCTTATCACCTTTTATAAGGAAGGTAAATCTATAAACCTATGTGAAGTAGAAGAAGCATGCAGAACTAGATTTTGATTACTATTACGTTTTAGGAGAGAAAGAGGTTAAATTAACTGTCGTGGAGCTTAGTGACTATGTAGTAGATTAATGAGATCAACAAATTCTCAATAAGAAGAAGAACTAATAATCTCCTATTAGAACTTAGGAGGAGATGAAGATTCTGATGGGGAAATAATTGTTGCTAAGTTTCTACTATAGGGATCTCTACTAAAAGTTACAAATATTGATTTAATAGTTTAAGAGTATGGATAAGTACTATAAAGATATGGAGGTTATCATACCTAGGGAGAACGTGCAGGAATATCACGAAGTAAAAATGATTCGATTTATTTGTGAGTTGAACCCAAAAATTACCAAGTGGAGCTACACCACAATGTGAAGTCGGGGGATGCAGAGCACATAATTAAAAAAAATGTTTATAGTTAAAATAATCTTTCTTTAATTTACAAGAGACTATAATATTTAGTCGTCATCGTCATCAACATCTAGTTAAAATCTTGTTGAGTTGTAGGGTCTGGAGATTATATATTACTGATGATAATTATATATTAAATAAAATTTAAAAGTAAATTATTTTTAATTAATTAAATTTATCTTAATCTCTTATATAATATTTATTAATAAATTACCAATATAAATTATTGTATTTTATTAAAATAAAAAACTTATAAATTGAATTTTATTTATAAATTAATTATTAAATCAAAATTTTATTTTAAAATTGTTTATTTTGGAGATATTTTAAATTTAATTATGGTAATTATAATTATTAAATTAATTTAGTTTAATTAAAAATTTAAATAAATGTAAATTATTTATAATTTTAATTAATTAAATATAATTTTAAATTAAAATTTTTATAATAATTATTAATAATTAATATATTAACTAATTAAATAATATATATTTAGTTGAGAGTAAATCATATTATAAGAAAGAAACAAAAAACAAAAAACCCACTTTTTTGTAATTTTTATAAATTTTAAAGTCAAAGTCAACGTATTCTGTGCATAAGATTCCCTGCTTTGTGCGAATCAGAGGAGGATCATCAATGTATGCAGTCTTTCCTTTATAATTCTTACAAAGAGATTATTTTCGTAATTCAAACATGTGACTTTATTGTTACAAAAGAACAATTTTTACTAATTGCTCCAAGGTTTTCCTTCAGTTGCATGATAACAGTACTGATTAAGTTTGAAAATTGGAAAAAATTAAAACTGAAAACAAAAATAAAAATAAAAATAAAAACTTAAACAAAAAACTTTTTTACTAAATTTAAAAACAAAATTAAAAAATTTGCTTGTATCCTCGTTTGCGTGACAACAGTACTGACTAAGTTTGATTATGTCCTGACAACAGCATTAAAAATGCAAAAAAATTAAATAAACATTTAATTAAAAGGGCTAAAATATCACATATAAAATCCAAAATATTTGTTCAATTTTTTAAAGAAAAAAAGTTCTTCTAGAAAACATTTTAATAAATATTAGATTAATATAACTTTTTTAAATGATAAAAGAGGCTGTTTGAAATTAAATATTTATGCAAAAGAATAATTTAAACTTAAATATTTTATAATGTTTTAAAATTTTAATATTATAAAAATATTTTGTTTAAATTTGATTTTGTCAAATCTAAGCAACTTGGTATATATGTTATATTAATTTTTGTTGTGGTACCAACCGATGATTAAAAAACTTAATAGGTTCGGTCGATTTAATCTGTTCTATTTTAAACTTTTTGGTTCAATTTATTTTTAACATTTATTTTTAATAACTCTTATTATTAAAAACTGATCGATTTATTAATTAATCGGTTGATTTTTATAAATTAATATGTTTTTATAAATTAAAATAAATAAATAAATTTTTATTTAACAATCTCTTTTTTAATTAAACTTTAAATTCTTCGATACGTAAGGACAATATCTTTCATTCATATTTTAAATTCTTTATTTTTATTCAATCTTTAGTCAATTTGATGATAGTCTAATACTGATTAAACTTTTTAGTAAATTCCAATAAGTAGAAGGGCCACACTTTTGTTGCCCCATTTTTAGGGTTGTTTGTGCTTTAAGACATTTTCTCCTTTCTGATCTATCATTGATTCTCCTTTAATTGTCCTTTTCAATTCCAACTATCGTCTACATTACACTCCCATCATCTGGACTGCCTTTGTCGCACACCATCAACTCATACAGGTATGTACCTCAACAATTTTAGGAGATATTTTTTATTGACATTTTGTTCAGCAATTTATGATTGGTTTTCATGTTCTTCAATGCATAGTTTTAATTAGGTATCCCTTTTTCCTGACATCTAGATGATGCATGTTTAGGGCAAGATAAAACACCTGAGCTATTCTACCATGTGAAATATTATAATGTTAGGCACCCATTTTTGTGTTAGATATTAAAGAACACGAAAACCAACCGTAAGATTCCTGTATCGAGAAAATCACAATTAAACAATTAACATTGATAATCAACTTACTATTTCTTCCTTTTGCAAAATTTTCGTAATTTGGGCTATAAAATTTTCGTAATTTAGCAATTTCAGTTGTAATAATATTTTTTAAAAGTAATTTGCTTATGTAGGATGGATACCACTTTAAAGACCAAACAAAGTGAAAATAATCTAGAAAGAAGATTTTTAGAATGTTTAGATTACCTAAATAGTGTGATGTATAATTGATTTGAAATTTAATTTCAATCATTAGTTTAAAATGTGGTATCTATATACTTAAGGTTGTACATATTATAGGTTGGTCACTGTGATTTATTCCATTAGTATGACAATCAATTTTTTGAGTGGGTTGTCTATATTATTTAAAAGTTATAGAAAGAAATGTACATCTTAAAGAAAGGGGCATAATTAAGGAGTAGAGTAGCTAAAACAAAGGAAATTGAAGAGTAAATAAAGAAAGAAAGATATTGAGATGTTGTTTGGAGAGAAGAAAGTGATGAGTTTGATGTTATTCAACGTAACAGTAAGATTTATTTTAATTTTTGTTTCATTGTTCATGTTCTATATTATTCAAAAATGGATCTTTATTTTCATTTATCATCAAATTGACTAGTATAAATATACTTATGAAGGATTATTGAATGAGAAGTTAAACCTCTCTTATAAAGGAACATTGCTTCAATTTTTTTCATTTTTATCCTACATTCTTATGTTGAATAGCCATTATTCTCTATGAAATTACGTAATCCTATCGGGCATATTTATTAAAGAGCATCTTCAAATACACCCGATCAATTGTTTCATTAATATTGATAAAGAGGAAATATAATCAAATAATAAGCAATTTTCATTTATGTTGATAAATATGAAATATAATCAAAGGTAATTACAAAATAGATCATCCTAGTTATATTGACATCACCTAGCATTATACAACATACATTTAACCTTCTTGATGCATGAGTTTTGTGAAAAAAAATTGTTTGACATAATATAACACTTGTTCTTTCACTTGGTTTATAAAATAACCTAAAGTAAAATGTAGCCAAATCATATTACATGACTTCCAAATGTTTATAAATATTAATATCAATATCATTTAGATGTCTCCTTTTTCAAATTGTTTCCTACAAGTATGAGAAGTGATGATTTTCCCTTTGATGAGTGTCCCAATTGTTGTTCTTCTCTTATTTACTATAGCTTGTAATTGTCTTAAAGTGATGCTAGATTTGTCTTTAGACCTAAGACTTCTTGGTTCAAAAGACCATTTAAAAATCTTAGTTGATAATTTGATACGAACCGATTAGGCGACTTGCCCTAGGAACTACTGATCCGTTTGTTATGCATACCTAGAATTCTAGAAAACAAGTTGAATGCTCAGATTAGAACCTTAAGGAAGCTAAGTCATTAAAACCCCAATCTTAAGAAGCTAGAAGGATTGATCACTCTCTTGATAAGTTAGAATTGTATTCCACCAAGAACACAAAAGAACAAGCAAAGCTTGCTAGAAAATACCTTAATTTTTATTGATAATAATGATAATCCCTTCATATGTCCAATGGCATTTTAAATAGCTTCTTACCTATTCCTAGTCCATACCTACGTAGGAAAGACCTAAATAAGAAAGGAAATCCTTAATTTTAGGATACAAATCAGCCTTGAATGTGGATACCTCCTAAATTAAGGAAAGAATCCGATTTATCTAGATATGGCTGAAATTATTAAGGAACAAGTCTTAATAAGGCCTTATTCACACAAAAAGGTAAACTTGGGCTTAACTAAATCAATATAACCAACCTATTTGCTTATTGTATCTTAATTATGTATATTGGGCTTCCTTCAAACCCATGCGTGATGATTAGCCTTGTATTTTGGATTCCAAGCTTTGTTCACCATGTACTAAGTTTTGTCCAGCATCTTGTACATGAAGATAAGTAATTAATCTTAGTAATGCTTTAATACCTTCAAGAACAGCCTCCTTTTCTTGCATCTCCATGATTAATCTTTGCAAAGCTTCTTTCATTCGTTTTGTTTTTGTTTTAATCATTGGACCTCCAAGTCCTTGCAATGGGTCTTGGGAAATTTTGCTAACATCATCTTAATCCATTCAGTCAGTATCTTGATCCCCATCATAATTTACTCCGAGTCTCAGTTTTCTTAACATAATTTGTTTATTGCTAAGGAAGTAATATGTTTCATATATTCATATTCTTTTAAAATAAAACAATTCTTACCTAAGAACATGTCTCTGCTAATGCTACTCTTGTTGATACTTTTCCAGTTGTTATCCCTTAAGTTGCTACTATTGATAACTTAAAATAATATGCATCATATTAACATCATGAAAAAAATCAAAATAAGTTGTGTATTTATTCCTAATATTATTCCCTAACAGATTCACCAACATCTTAACATAATTAAAATGGCAGTTGAACTTTACTTATATTTTAAAGCTTTGTTACAAACACTACATTTCTGTACTTGACCCTTTTATCACATCTTATTTGCACTTGATACTTTCTTTAGTTTATTTTTTTCTCTCCTTCTTGCCTTTTTCGACTTTCCTAACATCCCTGTTTTAGTTAGTGGATGTATTTGTTCATAATCATTAGCTTGTAATAAGATTACTCACCTAATATGCTGCAACACTTCATCATACACACTAAAAAATTCTCTTCTTTTAGCAATCATTGAATAATGCCACTTATTTTTGTTTAGATTAATTGATATTACTAGTAACATTTTTGCATGTATAACGATATAGATTCTATGCTTTATAGCTACAATAATGGTCTTTTCTTAGTATGATAATATGGTTTTTATCCCATTTTCTAATCTCATATACTTTATCCACATCTCACATAATCCTTCATTATATTGTCTACTTATTTATTTTTCTAGCTTATTCACAACTTTAGGTGTAATGACTTCCATCCATATATATATACTCTCTTTTCAATTTGTATCTTTATGATCATGGTCCTTTATAGTTTCTAGCATACTAATCATTGATTTATCCTTTCCTAGTAGGATATATTTGTTAAAAGTATCACTCATGTTATTTTCAATAACTAGACACTTTGACTCGAATAATTGTATGACCTAACCTAAGTCTCATTTAGGTATTTAAGTTAAGCACAATTAGGCCTAATTTTGTCTAATATCTTCAGTTGCTCATTAAAGTCTTCAATATATGTTAACTATGCACACACACAAATCATCTCCTTAAGTCTTTTCCACTCCATTGTTTATGCTAATTGTGATAAATATGTTTGAGACACACTTGGTGACTTGTATTTGTTAATGTGACCTTAATAGCTCCTACTAATCTTATAGTATATTAGCTAATCAACAAAAGCCTAGATTATAGTAACATAAGGCAATATTATATCAAACAATAATAAAATTTGTATTTACCTTTCACATATCAGTTATTATTGTGACTCCGTACTCATCATTTAATTATAAATCAGCTAATAAGAGTGACATAAACCAATTGTATGACTCGATATCTTCCACTTCCACAATAGCCCATGCAATAGGATATATCCCTCCATCTCCATTACTTCCAACTACACTAATTAGTTTCCCTTGGAGTTTTATCTTTAAGAAATAACCATCCATCTTAAGTATGGGCCTCAAGTGTCTCCATTACACTTGTATAATTGTAAATCAAATGTATAACCTCTTAACTTGTAGCAACAAGTTTTTTTTATATTCTTTGAGAGTTGCAATTCCACATTGGATTCATGATTGTTTACTTTTAACTCATGGATATAACTTTGAAGCTTGAAATATTCACAAGAATAATCCATGCTCTCTTTTTCCCTAACTTCTTCTTAGCAGCCTTACACATACTTGAATTTATAAATATATTTTTTCTCTATATCATTCAGTCATCTTAACAGTAGTTATGATAGGCTTTTCCATAATTAGGTCTTTGAAGTGTTTATGTAAGAACTTAATTGATATTATTTTAGGATTTCTATTTGTGAATTGTACGATCGGGTCTATATATTTGATTTTGGAATATCTTCCATTACTATTATATGATGCATATAGCTCCTACTTGCATCCTTCAATGCATTATACTGTAATCCACTTATATTTGCCTCTTTCTGTTTAACATTAAATCATGTTGTTGTTGAATAATCAGTAACAACATATTTGAATTCTTTAGTATTGTCAAATTCAATACTCAATGTCCATTGTAATGTTCCACTACCTAGTTGATGTCTAACACTTCTAATATGCTGATAGGTTGCATTTCATGCATGGTTTATAGGATAGTTTGCATTCATTTTGTATGTATTTGTTTATTATTTGCGTGTTTTTGTGTGCTTTTATCTTTATTACGTGTTCAGGAGACCAAAGTGGGGATTGAAATCGCAATGCAGGAGATTTGGGCTGTTTTGGAGAAGTTACGTGTTGGAAATAGATACGACATGCCCATATCGTATCAGGCAAGAACTAGACCGAATTTATGGATGAGTTTTAAGCTTAATCGTCATCTATTTTGGGCTGGATCTTTGTTGGGGATGCCGGATACCAGCTAGGAAGCCATAATGAAGAATCCAAGTTGAAGACTAACTAGGAAACTTCTACTAATTTTAGCTAGGGTTACGAATTGGAGGATATAAATTCCTTATGGCATAAGGAAATCAGGAGACCTTTGTTTTACAACTTTTGCTTCTCACTTTTGAACGTTCTCTTTTCCTTCCTCTGTTTTTCAGTAGTTAGTAGCCAGCCACCATTGTGATTGTAGTTTTCATGTTATTTTCTTGTGTTCTTAGATTAGCTATGAACAACTAAACCCTTTTCTAGTCAGGGTGCTTGGATA
>JANIIA010046974.1:0-11543 GCA_027478495.1 Erythroxylum alaternifolium
AGCCCGTTGGCATGGTTGCTATGCATCTCTAATAGGAAAAACAACCCATTGGCAAACCTTCGGTGGGAAAAACAACACATTGGCACTGTCACTAGGAACCTTCTGTAGGAAAAAGAGCATGTTGGCACACCTTCGGTGTGAAAAACATCATGTTAGTATGATTGCTAGGCACCTTCAGTGGAAAAAAGAGCCCATTTGGCTCCACCGATGGGAAAGACAGCCTGTTGGCATGGTCACCAGGCACCTTCAGTGTGAAAAACAACACATAGGCACGATCGCTAAGCACCTTCGGTGGGCAAAATAGCTCGTTGGCACAGTCGCTAGGCACCTTCAGTGCAAAAAACAACCTGTTGGCACACCCTCAGTGGGCAAAAAGCCCATAGCCACAGCTTTGATGGGCCAAACAGCCCATTGGAGCATTTTAGGTGGCCAAAATAGCCTGTTGGCACGCTCACTAGGTATCTTTGGTGGGAAAAACTGCATATTGGCATAGTCACCAGGCCCCTAAGGTGGGTAAAATTGCACGTTGGCATAGTCGTCAGGCATCTTCAGTTGTGGGTACCTTCGGTGGGCAAAACAACCTATTGGCATGGTCGCTACGCATCTTTGATGAGCAAAACAACCCGTTAGCACTATCGCTAGGCACCTTCAGTGGGAAAAACAATCTGTTGTAGCAATCACTAGGCACCTTAGGGATAAAAAACTAGTTGCCACAAATTCGGTGGGCAAAATAACTTGTTGGCACAGTCACCAGACACCTTCTGTGGGAAAAACAATCTGTTGGGCACCTTCGGTGGGAAAAACAACCTGTTGGCACAAGTTTGGTATGCAAAATAGTCTGTTGGCACACCTTTGGTGGGAAAAATAGCCCATTGGCATAGTCACAAGGCACCTTCGGTAGGAAAAACAGCCTTTTGGTACCTCTTTCTAGGCAGCTTTGGTTGGAAAAACAACCCGTTTACATGTCTTTTGTGGGCAACTTAGCCCTTTCACACGGTCGCTAGGCATCATCAATGGGAAAAATAGTCAGTTAGGCTCCTTCGATAGAAAAAAACCCGTTGGCACATCTTCGGTAGGTAAAATAGACTGTTGGCACACCTTCGGTGGAAAAAACAACCCGTTAGTAGGGTTGAAAGGTACTTTTAGTGGGAGAAACAGCCCGTTGGGCACCTTTAGTGGGAAGCACAGTTAGTTGGCATACCTTTGATAGGTCAAATAGTCAGTTGGCACACCTTCAGTGGATAAAACAGCCCGTTGACACATTTCGTGAGGTATAGTGGGAAAAACAACCCATTGACACACCTTTGGTGGGAACACATTCCGTTGGCACGGTCGTTAGGAATCTTTGGTGGGCAAAACAACTAGTTAGGCACCTTCGATGGGAAAAATAGCTCATTGACACACCTTTGGTAGGTAAAACAGCCCGTTGGAACACCTTTGGCGAGCAAAAAAGCCCGTTGGCGCGATCGCTACGCACCTTTAGTAGGAAAGATAACCTGTTGGCACACCTTTGGTAAACAAAATAGCCTACTGGCATGCCTTTGGTGGGTAAAACAGTCCGTTTACATGCTCGGTAGGCACCTTTAGTGGAAAAATACCAAATTAGCACACTTTCGGTGGATAAAATAGCATGTTGGCACACCTTTTGTGGCCAAAACAACCCATTCGCACAGTTGCTAGGCACCGTCGGTGGCAAAAACAACATATTGGTATGGTCACTAGGCACTTTCAGTGGGAAAAGGAGCTTGTTTGGTACCACTGATGGGAAACACAGCCTGTTGACACAGTAACCATGCACCTTCGGTGTGAAAAACATCACGTTGGTAAGGTCTCTAGGCATCTTCAGTGGGTAAAATATCCCGATGACACGGTCGTTAGGCAGCTTTAGTGTAAAAAATAACCCGTGAGCACATCTTGACACAATCACTAGGCACCTTCGGTGGCCAAAACTTCCCGTTGGTAGCGTCGCGAGGTACCTTCAGTGGGAAAAATAGCCCATTGGCACACCTTCAATAGACCAAACAGTCAGTTGGCACACCTTCACTGGACAAAACAGCCCATTGGCACGATCACTAGGCACCTTCGATGGGAAAAACAACGCGTTGGCACATTTGTGAGGTACCTTCAGTGTGAAAAACAGCCTGTTGGCATACCTTTGGTAGGCAACACATCCCGTTGGCACAGTCGCTAGGCATATTTGGTGGGCAAAACAGTCAGGTAGGCACCTTTGATGGGAAAAACAACCCGTTGGCACACCTTCAATAGGTAAAACAGCCCGTTGCAACACCTTTGGTGAAAAAAACAGCCCATTGGCATAGTTGCTATGCATCTTTAATAGGAAAAACAACCCCTTGGCAAACCTTCGGTGGGAAAAACAACACGTTGGCACCGTCACTAGGCACCTTCTGTGGGAAAAAGAGCCTGTTAGCACACCTTCAGTGGGAAAAACATCATGTTAGTATGATGGCTAGGCACCTTCAGTGGAAAAAAAAGCCCGTTTGCACCACCGATGGGAAAGACAGCCTGTTGGCATGGTCACCAGACACCTTCAGTGTGAAAAACAACGCATAGGCACGATCGCTAAGCACCTTCGGTGGCCAAAATAACTCGTTGGCACAGTCTCTAGGTACCTTTAGTGCAAAAAACAACCTATTGGCACACCCTCAGTGGGCAAAAAGCCCATTGCCACACCTTTGATGGGCCAAACAGCCCATTGGAGCATTTTAGGTGGGCAAAACAGTCCATTGGCATGCTCACTAGTTATCTTTGGTGGGTAAAATTACATATTGGCATAGTCGCCAGGCCCCTAAGGTGGGCAAAATTGCACGTTGGCATAGTCGTCAAGCATCTTTAGTTATGGGTATCTTCGGTGGGCAAAACAACCTATTGGCATGGTCACTACACATCTTTGATGAGCAAAACAGCCCATTAGCACTATCACTAGGCACCTTCAGTGGGAAAAACAGTCTGTTGTAGCAATCACTAGGCACCTTAGGGATAAAAAACTAGTTGCCACAAATTCGGTGGGCAAAACAACTTGTTGGCACAGTCACCAGACACCTTTGGTGGGAAAAACAATCCGTTGGGCACCTTCGGTAGGAAAAACAACCTGTTGGCACAACTCTGGTATGCAAAATAGTCTGTTGGCACAACTTTGGTGGGAAAAATAGCCCATTGGCATAGTCACTGGGCACCTTCGGTGGGAAAAACAGCCTGTTGGTACGATCACTAAGCAGCTTTGGTGGGAAAAACAACCCGTTCGCATATCTTTGGTGGGCAACATAGCCCTTTCACACAGTCGCTAGGCATCATTGATGGGAAAAATAGTCAGTTGGGCTCCTTCAGTAGAAAAAAACCTTTTGGCACACCTTCGGTAGGCAAAATAGACTGTTGGCACACCTTCGGTGGGAAAAACAACTCGTTAGCAGGGTCGAGAGGTACCTTTAGTGGGAGAAACAGCCCGTTGGGCACCTTTAGTGGGAAGCACAGTCAGTTGGTATACCTTTGATAGGTCAAATAGTCCGTTGGCACACCTTCAGTTGACAAAATAGCCCGTTGGCACGGTCACTAGGCACCTGCGTCTGGCAAAACATCCCATTGACGCATTTCGTGAGGTATAGTGGTAAAAATAGCCTGTTGACACACCTCTCGTGGGAAACACATTCCGTTGGCACGGTCGTTAGGCATCTTTGGTGGGAAAAACAGTTAGTTAGGCACCTTCGATGGGAGAAACAACTCATTGACACACTTTCGGTAGGTAAAAGAGCCGTTGGAACACCTTTGGCGAGCAAAAAAGCCCGTTGGCGTGATCGCTATGCACCTTTAGTAGGAAAGATAACCTGTTGGCACACCTTTGGTAAACAAAAAAGCCTATTGGCACGCCTTTGGTGGGTAAAACAGTTTGTTGACATGCTCGCTAGGCACCTTCGGTGGAAAAACTACCAAATTAGCACACTTTTGGTGGATAAAATAGCATGTTGGCACACCTTTCATGGCCAAAACAACCCATTCGCACAGTTGCTAGGCACCGTTAGTGGCAAAAACAACATATTGGTATGGTCACTAGGCACCTTCAGTGGGTAAAGGAGCCTGTTTGGCACCAATAATGGGAAACACAACCCATTGACACAGTCACCATGCACCTTTGCTGTGAAAAATAGCACGTTGGCAAGGTCTCTAGGCACCTTCAGTGGGCAAAATATCCCGTTGACACGGTCGTTAGGCAGCTTTAGTGTAAAAAATAGCTAGTTGGCTCACATTCGGTGGACAAAAAGCTATTTCCACATCTTTGGTGGGCAAAACAGCGCATTGACACAGTCGCTAGGCAACTTCGGTGGGCTAAGCAGCCAGTTGGCACACATTCGGTGGGAAAAATAGCCTATTGGCATACCTTCGGTAGGTAAAACAACCCAATGGAGCATCTTAAGGGGGCAAAATAGCCCGTTGGCACTTTCACTAGTTATCTTCGATGGGAAAAACAACATGTTGGCACAGTTTCCAGGCCCCTTTGGTGGGCCTAGTAACCCATTGACACTGCTGTTAGGCACCATTGGTGGAAAAAACAGCCGGTTGGGTACCTTCGATGGGAATCACAACCTGTTGGCTCGCCTTCGGTGGGCAAAACAACCTGTTGGCATGGTCGCTATGCACCTTTGGTGGGCAAAATAGCTCGTTAGCGTGATCACTAGCCATCATCGATTGGCAAACAGTTAGTTGGGCACCTTCGATGGGAAAAATTCCTATTGGCACACCAACGATAGGCAAAATAGCCTGTTGGCACACCTTCAGTAGGCAACACAACCCATTGGTACAATCGCCAGGCACCTTCCGTGGTAGAAACAACCCGTTAGGTAACTTTAATGGAAAGGACAGCCCGTTGGCACACCTTCGATAGGTGAAACAGCCTGTTGACACACCTTTGGTGGATGAAACAGCTCATTGACATAGTCACTAGGCACCTTAGGTGGGCCCCGTTGGCCCACCTTTGGTGGGCAACACATCCTGTTGGCATGGTCGCTAGGCATCTTTGGTGGACAAAACAGTTAGTTAGGCACCTTCAGTGGGAAAAACAACCCATTAGCACATCTTCAATAGGGAAAACAACTTGTTGGCATAATCGCTACGTATCTTCAGTGGGAAAATAGCCCTTGGCACACCTTTGGTGGGAAAAACAACACGGTGGCATGGTCACTAGGGACTTTTGGTGGGAAAAACAACCCATTGGGCACCTTTGATGAGAAATGTAGTCCGTTGGCACACCATCGATGGGCAAAACAAACCTACTATCACATTCTCTAGGCACCTTCGGTGGGAAAAATAGCCCGTTGGCACATCTTTGGTAGGTAAAACTATCGGTTGGCATATCTTTGATGGGCAAAACAACCTCTTGACACGTTCGCTAGGCACCTTTGATGGGAAAAGTAGTGCATTGGCACACCTTTGGTGGGCAAAACAGCACGTTGGCACACCTTTGGTTTGAAAAATAGCCTATTCACATGGTCAAAAAGCACCTTCGTTGATAAAAATAGCTCATTACGCACCTTCGGTGGGAAACACACCTCATTGGCACACCTTTGGTGGGGCAAAATAGTCTGTTGGCATGGTCACTAGGCACCTTCGGTGGGAAACACAGCTCGTTGGCACACCTTTGGTGGGGCAAATAGCTCATTGGGCACCTTTGGTGGGAAAAGTAGTCCGTTGGGCACCTTTGTTTAGAAAAACAGCCCCTTGGCACACCTTCAGCATGCTAAACAACCTATTGATACAACTTCAGTGGGCAAAACAACCCGTTGGCACGTTCACCAGGCACCCCTGGTGGGAAAAACAAACCATTTGCACACCTTTGGTGGGAAAAACAGAATGTTGGCACGATTGCTAAGTACCTTCGGTCAGTAAAATAGCCTGTTAGCATAGTCACTAGGAACAGTCAGTTGGCACACTTTCGGTGGGAAACACAACCCGTTGGCACACCTTTGGTGGGCAAAATAGCACGTTGGCACGATCATTAGGCACCTGAGGTGGGAAAAACAACCCGTTAGCACACCTTCGGGGCCAACACAGCCCTTTCGCACGGTTGTTAGGCATCATCGATTGGCAAAACAGTCAGTTGGGCATCTTCGATGGGAAAACAACCAGTTGTCACACCTTGGGCAGGAAAAATAACATATTGGCATAGCTTAGGTGGGCAAAACAGCTCGTTGGTAGGGTCGCGAGGTACCTTTAGTGGGAGAAATAGCCCGTTCGATGCCTTTGATGGGAAGCATAGCCTGTTCGCACCGATAAGCCAAACGGTCAGTTAGCACACCTTTAGTGAACAAAACAACCCGTTGGCACGGTCACTAGGCACCTTCGGTGGGAAAAACAGCTCGTTGACGCCTTCGCGATGTAGCTTTGGTGGGAAAAATAGCCCGTTGGCACACCTTTGGTGGGCAACACATCTCATTGGCACTGTCGCTAGGCATCTTTGATTGGAAAAATAGCCTATTGGCACACATTCAGTAGATAAAACATCTCGTTGGATCACCTTTGGTAAGCAAAACAACCCATTGGCACGGTCGCTATGTACCTTTAGTAGGAAAAACATCCCCTTGGCACACATTCGTTGGGAAAAACAACACATTGGCATAGTCGCTAGGCACCTTTGATGGGAAAAATAGCCCGTTGGCACACCAATGGGGAACACAGCCTGTTGGCACGGTCATCAAGCACCTTTGATGTGAAAAATAGTCCGTTGGTACACCTTCGGTGGGCAAAACGCCCATCACCACACCTTTGATGTACCAAACAGACAGTTGGCACACATTCGGTGGGAAAATAGTCAATTAGAACAGCCAATAGGCACCTTATGTGGGAAAAATAGCTGGTTGGCACAGTTGTTAGGCACCCTCTATTGGAAAAACAACCCGTTGGGCACTTTTGGTGGGAAAAACACTTTGGCACGATCACTAGGTACCTTTGGTTGTAAAAACAACCCGTTGGCAAGGCCTTTAAGCCTCTTAGGGGGAAAAACAGCCCATTAGGCATCTTCGGCAGGCAAAACAACCCGTTGGCATAGTCACTAGCCACATTCAATGGGAAAAATATGTCGTTGGGTACCTTAGATGGGTAATACTGCTCGTTGGCACGGTCACCAGGGACCTTTAGTGGAAAACAGTCTGTTAACATGGTCACTAGGCACCTTTGATAAGAAGAACAACCCTTAGGTACAATTTCTAGCCACCCTCTAGGGGGAAAATAGCCTATTGAGCACCTTGGGTGGGTTAAGCAGCTTGTTGACAAGGTCGCTAGGCATTTTCGGTAGGAAAAACTACCCACTGGGCATCTTTGGTGGACAAAACAACCAGTTTGGACAGTCGCTAGGAAACTTCTATGGGAAAAATAGCTCGTTGGCACACCTTCAATGGGTAAAATAGTCCGTCGGCACGATCACTAGGTATATTCGGTGGAAAAAATGACTCATCGATGCACCATCTGTAGGCAAAACAGCCCATTGGCTTGCCTTTGGTGGGAAAAACAACCCATTGGCACTTTCGCTAGGCACCTTTGGCAGGCAGAACAACCCGTTGGCATGACCGCTGGGCCCCTTTACTGGAAAGGGCGTTGGGCATCTTTCATAGGCAAAACAACCTATTGGAAAGGTCGCTAGGCACCTTCGGTGGGAAAAATAGCCCATTGGGCACCTTAGGTGGGCAAAATAGCCCATTGACACAGTCGCTAGGCAATTTTAGTGGGGAAAATAACTAGTTTAACACCTTATGTGGGGAAAAAATGCATTCGCATGGTCTCTCGGCACCATTGGCAAGGTCACTAGGCACCTTCGGTGAAAAAACAATATGTTTCCCACCTTTGGTAGGCAAAATAGCTCGGTGGCATGGCCGTTAAACAACCTCAGTGGGAAAGACAACTTGTTGGCACACCATCGGTGGGCACAACAATCCGTTGGCCCAATCACTAGGCACAATGGTGGAAAAATGACCCGTTGGCACACCATCAGTAGGAAAAATAGCCCGTTGGCACACCTTTGGTGGGCAAAACAGCTTGTTAGGCACCTTTAGTGGGTAAAACATCCCGTTTGCTTGGTTATTAGGCACCTTTGGTAGGAAAAATGTCCCATTAGGGACCTTCGGTAAGCAAAACAGCCCATTGGCACGGTCACTAGGCATCTTTCATGGGAAAAACTGCTCGTTGGCACACCTTCTGTGGCATAGTGGCTAGGCAATTTGGTGGGTAAAACAGTCCATTGCCACTATTACTAGGCACCTTTGATGGGAAAAACAACCCGTTGGGCACCTTTGGTGGGTAAAACAGTCCTTCGGTAAAAAAACAGCCCTTTGGCACAGTTTCTAGCCACCATCAATGGGAAAAACAATCTGTTGGGCAATTTGGGTGGGTAGGCTTGTTGGCAAGGTTACTAGGCACTTTTGGTGGGAAAAATAGCCCGCTGGGCATCTTTGGGAGGTAAAACAATCAGTTCGGAAGGTCGTTCAGAAACTTCAGTGGGAAAAATAGCCTATTGGTACACCTTCAGTGGGTAAAATAGTCCGTTGGCACTATCACTAGGCATATTAGGACAAAAAAATGACCTATTTATGCACCTACTGTAGGCAAAACAACCCATTGGCATGCCTTTGATGGACAAAACAGCCTGTTTATACAATCGCTAGGCACCTTTAGTGAGAAAAATAGCCCGTTGGACACCTTCGGTGGGTAAAACAACCCATTGGCACTGTCACTAAGCACCATTTGTAGGCAAAAGAACTCGTTGGCAAGATCACTAGCCATATTCAATGGAAAAAGTGATCCGTTGATGCACCTTCTGTAAGTAAAACAGCCCATTGGCACGCCGTTGGTGGGAAAAACTGCTCATTGGGCACCTTCGGCAGGTAAAACAATCTATTGGCACAGTCGCTAAGCACCATTGGTGGGCAAAACAACCCGTTGGTAGCACTGTTAGGCCCCTTCGATGGAAAAATAGCCCCTTGGGCACCGTTCGTGGAAAAAACAACCCGTTGGAACGATCAATAAGCACCTTCAGTGGGAAAAACAGCCCGTTGGTCACCTTAGGTGGGTAAAACAGCCCATTGACACAGTCGTTAGGCAATTTTAGTATGAAAAAAAATGACTTGGGCACCTTCAGTGGGGGAGAAAACATGTTCGCATGGTCGCCATGCATCGTTGGCAAGGTCACCAGGCACCTTCGGTGAGAAAAACAGTCTGTTGTCAACCTTCATGGGTAAAATAGCCCAGTGGCACGATTGCTAGGCAACTTGAATGGGAAAATGGCCTATTGGGACATCATTGATGGGCACAATAGTCCGTTGGCCCAATCACTAGCCATATTCCTTGGAAAAAAAGTCAGTTGGCACACTTTGGTTTGGCAAAACAGCCAGTTGGGCACCTTCGGTAGGTAAAACATCCTGTTGGCATGGTTACTAGGCACCTTCGGTCATAAAAATGTCCCATTGGGTACTTTCAATGGGTAAAATAGTCCATTGGAACGGTCACTGGGCTTCTTCGATGGGAAAAACAACCCTTTGCACATCTTTAGTGGGAAAAACAGTTCGTTGGTACGGTTGCTAAGCACCATCGGCTGGCAAATAACCCCGTTGGGTACCTTTGGTAGGTAAAACAACTCGTTGGAATGGCCCCTAGGTAGTTTCAGTGGGCAAAACAGCCTATTAATAATGTTGCTAGGCACAATCACTAGGCACCCTCGGCGGGTTAAACAACCTATTAGCATTGTCGCTAGGCACATTCAGTGGGCAAAACAGCCCTATGGCCACCTTTAGCGATGAAATTGGCCCGATGTAACAGTCTCTAGGCACTTTTTGTGGAAAAACGGCCAGTTGGGAACCTTTGATGGGAATAACAACCCATTAGGATGGTCGTAAGGAAACTGCGGTGGACAAAAAAGCCTATTGGCATAGTAGCTAGGCACTTAGGTGGGCAAAACAACCTATTGGCACGTTTGCTAGGCACCCTTGGTGGGAAAAAAAGCTCGTTGGGCACCTTTGGTGGTAAAACAGTCCATTGGCATGGTCTCTAGCCACCTTCGATGGGTAAAACAACTGGTTAGAACAATTGTTAGTCACCTACAATGGGAAAATAGCCCGTTGGAACGGTCACTAGGAACCCTTTGTGGGAAAAATAGCTGGTTGGTGACCTTCGGTGGGAACAAAACACGTTGGCAAGGTCACTAGGAGCCTTCGGTGGGCAAACCAACCCATTAGTAAGGCCTTTAGGCCTCTTTGGGGGGAAAAACATCCCATTGGGCATCATTGGGAGGCAAAACAGCCTGTTGGCATGGTCGCTAGCCACCTTTGGTGGGAAAAATAGCCCGTTCTACACCTTCGATAGGTAAAATTGCTCGTTGGCACGATCACTAAACACTTGTGGTGAAAAAACAACCAGTTGACACGGCAGTTAGGCACCTTTGATAGGAAAAATAGCCCTTTGGCACAGTTTCTAGTCACCCTTGATGGGAAAAACAGCCCTTGGGTACCTTGGGTGGGTTAAACAGCATGTTGGCAAGGTGGCTAGGCACTTTTGGTGGGAAAAACAACATGTTGGGCATCTTCGGTGGGCAAAACAACCAGCTTGGACCGTCACTAGGAAACTTCAGTGGGAAAATAGTCCATTGGGATACGTTCAGTGGGTAAAATAGTCCGCTGGGATGATCACTAGGCATATTCAGTAGAAAAAAAGCTCGTTGATGCATCTTTCATAGGCAAAACAACCTATTGGTACGCCTTTGATCAGCAAAACTACCCATTGGTACGACCACTAGGCACCTTTAGTGGGAAAAATAGCCCTGTTGGGCACTTTTGCTGGGTAAAATAGCCCATTGGCACTGTCATTAGACACCATTAGTGGGCAAAACCACCCGTTGGCACAACCAGTATGCCCCTTCAATGGGAAAAATAGTCCCTTGGGCTCCTTTCATTGGCAAAAGAACCCGTTGGAAAGATCGCAAGGCACCTTCGATGGGAAAAACAGGCCCTTGGGCACCTTAGTTAGGTAAAACAGTCCATTGACACGGTTGCTAGGCAATTTTAGTGGGGAAAATAGCCAGTTTGGTACCTTCGGTGGGGGAAAAAACTCATTCGCATGGCCGCTAGGCACTATTGGCAAGGTCACTAGGCATCTTTGGTGAGAAAAAAATCTGTTGCCCACCTTCGGTGGGCAAAACAACCCCGTGGCAAGGTCATAAGGCAATTTTAGTAGGAAAAATGGTCTGTTGACATACCATTGGTTGGCACAACAGTCCGTTAGCTCAGTCACTAGGCATATTCGATGGAAAAATGACCCGTTGGCACACCATTGGTGGAAAAAAAAAGGCCGTTGACACACCTTCGATGGTAAAACAGCCCATTGGGCACCTTTAGTGGCTAAATCATCCCGTTGCCATGGTTACTACGTACCTTTGGTGGGAAAAATGTCCCATTGGGCACCTTCGATCGACAAAATAGCCCGTTGGTAGGGTCGCTGGGTATCTTCGATGGAAAAACAACCCTTTGGGCAACTTTAGTGGCAAAAACAACTCG
>JANIIA010046985.1:0-11542 GCA_027478495.1 Erythroxylum alaternifolium
ATTAAATGGAGTAATGATCTTATCATTAAATGGTTTAGTGGTTGTCTTTTAATGATGGCATGTAATGTAACCTTTTAACATTCATTTCATTAAAGAAAGGAAGCTGTGCATTTGATGTTTTCTCTCTTTCTTCTTTCATCTATAATTGAAAATGAGAAGGTCTCATTTAGGTTATTGGTTTTTTCATATAGCCATCTTAAACAAAAGAGAAGAGTCTCATTTACTGGCTTCTTTATGATTGATTAAAGAATGAAGTGTTGTATTGGATGCACATCACATCCTTCTTTCATGATAACCAAAATTGACAAGGAGAGGAAGAAGTGTTCTTGCATTTTTTTTTACTCACTCTCTCCTCTCATACATGCATAGCCAAAACTTGAAGAGAAGAGTCTCGTTTTTTTTTTGCTTCTTTCTTCTAAGAAAAATCTCCTCAAAATATTTCTTCTCCTTTCCCACCAAAGAATCTTGTTAACCAAGTTGTCCAAGAAGAATAAGTGGTAGATCAGATTGGTCGAGTATACAACAAGGAGAGGATATATTGACAAAGGAAAGGATACAAAAGAGTCAAAGCTATAGCAAGGATTTGGATAGGATACAAAAGCAAGGGGTAAAAGTTATAGCAAGGAGTCGGTATATTTCTACCACCTTGTTCTTATGTAAATTATCTTCTTTATACTGTATCATATATAGCTGAAACATGTTGATTTGGTTATGTTATTTCTGCTGCATTTTGATTTTGAAAAGTTTCAAAATCTACCGTTTAACCAAATCTTACATGCTTTTGTTTTCTATCTAACACATTGCTTTGTTATTCTTATACCTCTCCTAGCGACTATTGATTATAGATTAACAACAAGCTCTATTAACCTAGTTTTCCCTTAGGTCATGTTTAATTCAAACAATCTCTTTAATTAAACCTAGCTATCAGATAACCTAGAACAAGCTCTCAAGATTTAATTGGACATTCGCATTATAAATAAGGAAAACAAACTAATCTCGATAACAACCACACAAGCTAAAATCTTTTAACCTATATTACATTATCCATAATGATTTAACACCATTAGTTGCTATAAATGAATCCAAACACAACGATTACATATTGTATTCAAGTTTCTAGTAATAGGTTCATACATAAACAATCTAACGATAACGAGAATAACAATCATCCATACATGAACAACAAACACAATGTAGATACGCCCATATATGTTCTTCTACATTGATTTCACCTCTGACTTGAGTTCGGGAAGCTTAACCCTCTATAGGTCTCCAAAATATATGTGTTATGCCCCTCATTCTATCCTAAAATGATTTATGTTATGTTTAACAACTCAAATGTCATTTTATAATAAAAGTTAGGTTCTCAGTAGTGATCCTAATTTTTTGATATGTACAAGTTTTAATATTTAACCTCGATAATCCGTAAATACATGGGTCATTTGCATACTACCTAAGGTGCCGATCCCACAAAGAGGGATAATCTAATCCTAAATCTAAGGCCAAAAAATTCATAATAATTAAAATGTAACAAAACTAAGGCAAGAATTTAATTCAACCACGCAACTCAATTCCAAGAATCAATTAAAAAAATATTAACAAAATAGAAATTGCAATACCCAATCAAGAATCAACCTAAGAAATTACCAATTAAGAGAAAGGGGAATTTTATCTATCTTTAATGCTAACTTAATCGATTATGACTTACTAGATTATTGGTTCTAGACAATCCTAAGGTTGATTACTCTCTCTCAAGTTATAACCATTAACCCTAATTTATAAACCCTAATCAAAATATGGTAATTGCAATCTCTCGATTAATAATCTATATAGAACCTTAATTAGATATGAAGTTGTCTAAAAACTATCGGGAACCTATGCAAAATCTCTCTTTGCATAATTTATCAATTTAATTTAATTCTCATTCTATTAAATTACCTAACTCTCGTTAGCCCAATTTAATTATTTTTTACTCGATTCACCCTATTATATTGACATTGAGTTATACTGCAATTGTAGAAATTAAATCACAATTAATCTATTAAAACAAAAACAATCAAATTTAATTAAATCAAAGATAAAACAACCTGAAAGTGAGTTTAGACATTTTCAGACAATCTTATCATCAACAACTATCCCAATTCTATACAATAATAAAATTGAAAAATAATCTGGAAACAAGATTGGAAGGGATGATGGAAGTAGCAACATCGAGAAGCCTCCTGTTATGGGAAGTACTTCGTATAGGCTTCTTCTCCACGTCTCTCTTCCTTCTTCTCTTCCTCAATCTCTCGAAGAACTCTCTCTAAGTTTCTCAATGGTGGCTGATGTAAAAGCTCCTCAACTCCTTTGTCTTCTTCTTTAAGTACCTTTTGTGTTCTGAGTAGCTCTATGGTTTTTATGGGGTCAAAAAGGTCCAAAAATCTCTCGAAACTTAACATTTTATGATCTTCTGATAGTACATGCAATCCTTCAATGTGAGATTCTTCAGGACGGGGTCTTAGTTGATAATTATTCCTATTTAGCTCCTTCCCTATCCTCAGACTTTTAATCTCGACTGAGTCCATACATTCGGGAAATATTTCGAACATTTCTTTGGCTTTTTCTTCCTCATTTAGTTCATCCAATCTACTATGTGAAGGTAAAGAGTTAGTTTTAAAAATAATTATGGGCTCCATACTTAACTCCTAGCTAAAAGATATGTCTTTTTTTGCTTCGAGGTCCTCCTTAGTTTCTTTGACACAAGCAATTAGTTGAGGATTGACCTCAAAATTCTCAACCCCCTCATCACTTTATGAAGTTTCCATGCTAATATCCATTGGGTATTTATTAAGTTGATATTGTTGCGTCTCTTTGCTTTATGATGCTAGGCAGTTGATAGCCTCCATCAATTGATCCGCTTAGGTTGCCAAGTTTTAGATTCTAGAACTTGTTTCCTGTTGAAATTGCAAAGTTTTAGCAACATACATATTAATTAATTCTTCCAAAGATATACCTGAGTCTTGATAAGAAGCTTCTAGTGTGTAGGGGAATTGATGTCCTTCCTAAAAACTATCATGGAAGTAATTTGACTGCTTACCCCATCCATAACAAAAGTTAGGTTGATCAGTCCAAACATTGTTATAGGATTGAGAATATGAATTAAAGAAAAATTGGCTTCCATCCATTTTTTTAATTTTATAAAACACAAACACGAAACAGAATAAAGAAAAGATCATGAAATAATTAAAAAGAAACCAATTACAAACAAATGTATACAAAACACCAATTAAAATCACAAACAAAAATTAAAACACCACACTTTCCGGTAACGGCATCAAAATTGATTGGCACGTCGTAATGTTACTCAAAATAAAATAATTAGACTACTACTATAGTAATGGTGAGGCTAGGTTGATCCCACAGAGAGTGTGTCTAAAGTTTATGAAATGAAATTAACTGATTTTTAGGTTTAACAGGGGGTTTTGGATTTGAAATAAGAAAATAAAATAAAACTAAACTAATAAAAACAAATTAACAACATATAAAAATGATAAAATTGGGGAATTCGATAGGGATCTGGTTCTTTGGTTTAATCTCGGCCTATACCCTAATTAAGCATAATTCATTGATGTGTTGTTCTTTTATATCTCTTAGCAATTATCGACCATAGATTAACAACAAGCTCTGTTAATCTTGGTCGTTACACATGAATCAAGAATACAACAATTACATATTGCATTCGATTTTAGTAACGAGTTTTCATGAAAAACGATTCAATAAAGCATTAAAATCATCATCATTCAATACCAATCCAATAAACACAAGATAACATAATCAATTCCTAATGAGAAAAAGAAATAACAAAAATAATAAAAATGCTTAACCTGGGTCGTTGGCATCAATATTACCTCCAAATCAGTGTTGGGATTGTAGCCTTCCATGGGTTTATTCCAAGAAAAATACTTCAAGAGCATAAAAATTACCAGATTGAAACCCCTATTATCTCTTCACTGCGCAACCTATCTTCTTGTCACCATTCATGGCACTATTTATAACACTATTTATAGCACTATTTACTGATGGGACAATTAAACATTAATGGACCACCTACACTATTCATAGCTCTCTCTTCTCTTCCTTGATTCTGCCACTTTTCTTCTCTCTTCACACTACTCCCCTATTCTATATCTATCGCCACCCACTTTATTTTCTCTCTTTCTGCCACCCTTCTCCACTATTCATGATGTGACGAATAACATTGTTGGGTCACACCTCTTATTCATTGCTTCAACCCTCACTGATGTCTTCTCACTATGTCTGCATTTTCTTTTGTCTAACATGGTTGTATGTTGTCGTTTGCTCCTTCCTAGCTTGATTGTCCATTGCCGTTTTGGTTAATTTGGTGTTTTGTTTTGGTTGGCTCTATCGTGACTCTCCCTATGCTGTGTTTTCTCCTAGCCATTTGCATTTCTGCTCCTTCATGTTGCTCTATCGTTTTACTCCTTATGCTTCCAACATATGTTGCCGTTTTTGCTTCATTCCAATTGCTATATTTTCATGCTTAATCTTTTACTTGTATTTCGTCATTAATATACATGTAAAATCGATAGGAACACAAAATGAGCAATTAAGCACAAAAAATAGGAATGAATTCAAATGAAATAATATATAAAAATATAGCAAATATTCATTCATATCAGGCTTTTGTCACGATCGTGGCATGTGGGCCATGACATAAGCTATTGTTTCAGCTTGAGTGTCTTCGAAACTTCTCCGATCTTTGATGTTGACCCTGAAACACTAACAAACACATTAATTTGCCTTAAAGATGTAATAATTAAGCTCAAGGACTTGACTAAACCATAAAAACACTTAAAAAATTAATTAAAAACTAAAAGAATTCTAACCTAAATACATATTGAACGATTAAGTTAACACTTAAACACATAGCAAACTAAGCCCTAAAATATGATGCAATTCACACTTATCAAAGAGTCACATGGTTAGATACACGAACCATATTTGTTATAAAAATCCCAAATTGTGAACTTACACCGTCATGTATCTCCTATATCATCTTGATATCTTCATTTCCTTGGATTTTTTTGTCCCATCTTCACCTCAATCAGTCTTCTTCTTGTTCCATAATGACAATTGAGTTTGAACATCAAAAGGATGGCTCAAAGAATCTGATTTTAACTCATTTTAGTTCTTATGCTTCCGAATTGTATCTAAAACAAAATATGAACCAAAATAAGTTTCTTAAACATTTCATAACATTAATTACCAACTGTTATGGAATAAATACACAATAAGTTAAGCACATATCACCTATAAACCCTATTGCATCCATTATTCTGACAAACTAGGATCCCATCTTTGATTGTATTTTGACTCCTAATTTCCTGACCTGTCTTGGAATCTTGACGATCTTTGTGGTCTCAAATTTTCACTTACATTATTAGTCTAAGAAAAATAAAAGAATGGATTGATTGTTGATAGGTGTGCATTAGTCTATGTTTTTCTATGTAATTGGAATTTGTTTTCTTGCATACTTGTTGCTTATTGTTGTAGTTTAGGATTCATTTTGTATATTTTGTATATTTTGATTTCCATTGTTGTTCTTTTATATTTAATGTTAATTTAGGATAAAAATTGACTATTTTTGGTATAGGAAGGAAGATGGAGAAACTTGGAGATTGAGCTAGAAATTAAGAGGAAAAGAAAAGAGGAAGTGTTTTGTAGCCAATTCTTATGATCATGGGAGTCATGCCAATTCCCATGATTATGGGAATCATAATCCGAGACAATATGCAGGGCTTCATTAAACTTAGGGTTTTAGGGACTATATAAGCATCATTACGCACCCATCTTAAAAGAAGACAAAACCCTTCCGTAGAAACACCATCTTTGGAGTAAAGAACACATGTTTGGAGCTTTGAGGAAGGATTGAAGTCAAGGATCATCATCAAGATTGGCGAAAATAGCACATCAACAACAAAATTTCTAGATTTTGTCAAAGAAGAGGAGTCTTTTTATTCAATTTTCTGTCAATCTTACTTCTTCTATTCTCTGTAAAATGGCTTATTTGAATGTTGATGATATTATGGAGACTATGTTATGCTGATTTAGTTTTAGGGGTTGCTTTTGAACTATTTTGTTACAACTTCTATTTTATTGAATTGAATTGAATGAAGTTGTCTTTGATGATTATTGATTTAATTTATTTTCTTGCAACAAATCGAGAGAGTGAGTAAGATAAATTTGTGTAGGACTATACAACGAGATTTGGTGACCTATAGACTTACAATCATCATGTTAATTGAATAGCTAGAAGAGAGATCTTGGCTAATCAGTTGATCACTTATAGGCTAGTTTAATAACTAGTTGAATAGGTCGAGTCATTGGGTAGGTTGAGGGATCGTCCAATTGATTCCTTTTAATTCAATTAGGAAAAATTAATTACACCTTAAGAGAGGGTAGTTAAAACATTCGAAAATTTAGGGTGAGACACAATTCAACCAATAAAATAGGAGGGAGACAAAATAAGAAAAAGTAATCTCTAGTGTTTAGATTCTTGAATTCTGATTTTTCTTCATGTTGGTATTGTCTATTATTTTGAATTGGTTATTTAATTTTATTTAAAATTTCCAAATTATTTTTATTGAGCAATTTCATTTCTTAAACAAAGTTTTATCTAAATTAAGTGGTGTCTGAGCATCAATCCTTGTGTGATCGATATCTGCTCTTTTAAGCTACAAATCACGACCTGTTCACTTGCAGTTTTTTAGCGTAAAACAAGTAGAGAGGTTTTACCATCAACAATTATTGTCTGACTGTTGTGGCACACCTAAATGATTTTCTGGTTCCCTTCCATCATTATTCATCAAATAACATTCTGTTGACTTATGGAAATATTGTCCACATATTTCACAAACGTTAATGGGTGAAGTTGACCCTATTCTTGTAATAGCCTGTTTTCCATACTAAGGATTAGAGCCTTAGATTATTACATATGAATAAAATTAGTTTAGCATTCATGAAATGAATTTCACTCACATGCATATCATTAGCATGAACATATGAATTATAATTTTGTACATATTGCAAAGATACAATTGATATATTCCGGGGTATGAAAGGTTTAAAGTGATTATGATTTGATTGTGTATTATTTATATCTTGAATTTTGGTTTGATGGATTGCAAGTAGTAAATTTGGAATTAATTATTACCATTAGAAAAGTGATGAATTAAAATGTATATTTAGACTAGGAAAAATGCCAAGTCGTAGGAAAGGTTTACACATGGAAAATTAGGATGACTAAGCCTATGAAATAATTAACAAACGGCATAGATAAATGAGTGACATTTGGCATAAGTAATTAATTGACAAATGGCAACAATGATTAAGTGGCAAATGGACTTGTAATTAGGTAACATTTGGTAGCTTATGGAAGGGAAAAATGGCTTACGCGCTTAAGGACATATGTTAAAGTAATATGGTGACATCTAACACCTTAGGTGTAACGTTTTAGCAGGAGTTCTTTTAGCCTAGCTCATTCTTCTTCTCTTCTCATCACTTACCAATAAATTCTCATCTCCCACCATCGAAAATTGCTTCTATCTACCATTTATGTTTTCTTCTTGAAGCTATGCTAAATTACCACATCAAATACATGCTTTCACTGTTCACAAAATAGCAAAAGAACTAGATTATTGTTGTCTTTTATCATAGACAAAAACCATCCAATTTCTACCTTAAATTTTGGGATGATTTTCCATGCATGTAGGGCTAGGTAGACTCGATGAATTGAACTAGAATTGGAAGATAAATAAGTAAGTAAAGTATTTTTCTTTATGGCATGTTATAATAGAAAGAATATAATGATTGAATTGAGATAAATTGTGTATGATGTTGATGTTGAAGATGTACTGGAAAATGGAGAACGAATGAGCACTTTTTATCATTTTTTAGAATTTAAAAAATTCATTAAAAATTAGAGAATTTTACAACTGGAGAGGGACTCTCCTATATGGGATAGACCAACTTGAAACAATTGTATGTATAAGTAAAGGAAAACGACAACGTTTAGAACAAATTAAAGAATACTCGTTCTACATTTAGGGTATAATGAACATCTAATTTCTTGAATCTTCAGCAGCTAGTCGATTTGGGAAGGTGAAGACGGTGCTCTAACTGTGAGGTAGGTGATGTGTCTCTCACGGTGTTTGAAGTAAATCACACGTTAGTATATACTTTACGTACAAGAAACTCAATAAACAAGAAGGGGGGTTGAATGGTGTATCCTTTTTGTGAATATAAAATTTTGCTAAGAACTTCTCTTTCTTGTTAAGAAGATATCATAAAATTTATATGAAAATTATTATGTAGTTAAATCGCAAATAACTTCTATATAATTGTTTAACAATAAAATAAACTGAAGTAAAGGATAGAGGATAGACACTGCGATTTTTATACTGGTTCACCCCAAACTGTGGGCTACGTCCAGTCTTCAGAGTTCGTCTGAGTGTTTCACTATACTCCAAACAATTACAAGTATTCTTTCTTCCCTTCCAAAGCCACTTCAGGTCTCTTACAAAGTATTCTTTCAATTATCTTATAGCCTCTCCAGGCTATCAGCCCTTTCTTTCTCTCACTAGAAAAAGATTATGAGCGTTTGTTACAGTAGGTTTAGCTCTCTTCGTATTGCACTATAGAATTTCTCTTTTCTAAGTAAGCACTTGAATGCTCAAAGATCACTAATTTCTGAATCATAAGATTTGTAAGAATTTTCTCTAAGATTCTCTAGCCTTTTCTAACATTGTAACATCTTCTACTATGACTAGTATTTATAGTCTTCGTCTCTAACTACTTCTTGATCTTTGATAACCGCTTCTTAAATCTTGATAACCGCCATTTAGTTGAGTTCTGTAACTAACTTTAACTAAATAACTATTTGATGTGCTAATGTATCTTCATGGTATCGTCTATGTCTTCTTTGCGTCTATATTGACTTTGAGTCTACGTCTATGTTTTGACTTCGCATCTGCGTCTGAGTCTGTATTATGTTTGCGTTTGCGTCTGTGTCTTGACTTCACGTCTGCATCTATGTTGTGTTTGCATATGTGTTTCGACTTCGCGTCTGCGTCTATGTTGTGTTTGTGTCTGTGTTTTGACTTCACGTCTGCGTCTGCATTTATATTGTCTTTGTGTCTGCGTCTGTGTTTTGACTTTGCGTCTATATTTCGACTTCGCGCCTACGTCTGCGTCTGTGTCTATGTTATGTTTGCGTCTATGTTTCTTCTGTGTCTGTGTTCTGTACATTGTCTGCACACTTAACACACTTGTCAAAAATGTTCATTTGTTTCTAACATTATTATTATTTGATTGTCATCAAAATTAATCATCGTAAAGTACTCTTAACTTAACAATATTTTTATCTACATATGGTCTATATAAGAGATAAGGGCTCACATACAACTATGTATTGGGTCATGTTCAACCAAGAATTGTATTTTTCTTTTTATATTTTTCACTTAAAATCTTCTTCAATTCTTAATAAAGCTCATCACAAGACAACACTTTCAAAATTACTTTAAAATATAACATAAAGTGAGTAAACTAAGGTAATTTAAGTGGAAAATAAAGCAAAAATATAAGGAAATTATATGTATATTTTACGTTTCATACTTAAGTATCCATTTAGCTAGATAAAAAAAATATTTAACTCTCACTACATTTAGCCATGTTTTTTTCGTGACGTTAGCAAAATCGTCAGGAAAAGTTAAGATATTGCAACAATTTTACAAATCGTCATTAAAACTAAGCGTTTTGTGACTAACTAAAAAAGCATCAGAAAAGGTACACCATTTAGTGATGAATTCATAAAATCGTTTCCAATTGTTATACATTTAGTGACGATTACGAAAAATCATCACAAAATGATCCACAATGGGTGACGATTTTAAGAATTTGTCATTAAATGAACTTTTGGTGACGCTTTTCAGAAATCGTCACCATAATTTGTGAAACATTTGGTGATTAATGCCTGAATTTATCACTAAAGTGTTCACAATTGGCGACAATTATAAGAAATCGTCAATAAAAAGACGTTGGGTTTTTGCTATGATTTTTATGTTATCGCTAAATGGTCCACATTTGATGACCATTTGCCCAAAATCGTCACCAAAGGGTTAACATTTACTAAAATTGTTAAACTAAAGGGTTGACATTTACCAAAATTGTTAAACTAACATTTTTATAACCTATCATAGTTAAGATATGTTTTATTGGACATTTGTTTTGAATGTTTACAACGTATTATTGAAAAAACACACACAACATAATTTTAAGTGTTAAACAGTAGTATTAATTAATCATTAATATTTACTAACATTGTAAAAAATAGTTATAAAAAATTTAAATAATTATATAAATATAATAATATGATATACAGAGTAGTATGAACTTTGAATTAGCAGTTTAACAATTCATAAGGTCATAGAAGAAGAAAAATAATAATACACACTCAATAGTACGTAGCTTGACCCCTAACTAGTTAGTAGAGAGGTTGTTTGAAAAATTCTTACAGATACAACAATAAATCAACTTTACAGCAGAGTGCAATTGATAGCATCGATAAATGACAATGATATAATTATTTTTCTAGATTCCAAGTGACATGAGAGTCGGTAAAAGTAAATGAGTCTCCGATGTCAAGATTCCCAAGAAGGGTTCATGCACGTTTGAAGGCACCAATTGAAACAGTAATAGCACTTCCCTCAGGTGTTCGATTTTTCACACCCTCTTGCAACAGCTTTTTCACTGTAGCTAAACTTGTAGAGGATACAGTGAATGAGTCGCTAGATTTAGTCTGGAAGACAAGTTCGTTAGATGAACTGTCAATACGAAACGGTTTACTTAAAACACAATCAGTATAAAACTTAGTTATTGTTAGATTAGTAAACCATTAAACGAATTCAAAATGGAGTGACATGCATACATGAATGAACAGACAAAATCAGTGGAATTGACAAATTTTTCAAAACAATCGATTTCTCTAATCCTTTACGGACTGTTGTGACATCGCTCTCGCTTCCATAGGCATACATGTCATCTTTAAGACTCAAGGAAGCTTAAAACAACATGTAGCATATACCATCAAATATGAATATATATAATAGCTTGATAAAAAGAAATGAGATGTACATAATAAGGAAAGTGACGTTGTTGGGATGATACTAAACACCTTGAAGCAGAAGATTTGTCATGGAAGGCAAACGATGATTAGTGTATGAAGTGGAGATTTTTTCTACATTGTTTAATTTTTTTAGTAGGGACAATTTTACCACATTCCTCCCAACGAAATAAATTAGGGCTTTCAGGAGCTAGTTTTCATGTCGACATTTCTTGATTAATAATGTTAAGAGGTATATTCTGCAAATGTCGATTTAGAATTAAATGACGATATGTTCAACTCCAATTTCGATGATAAGTGAAAGTAGTCCAGTTTAGCACTTATACATCTTCAATGTGCCTAATGATATGAAAGTTACCC
>JANIIA010046996.1:0-11542 GCA_027478495.1 Erythroxylum alaternifolium
TGCGTATACTGGTTTTGAGACCAATTTCTGGGCTGATGTGGATTGAACTGGGTTAAGTAGTCTTCTTGAAAGATATATAGGATTTTCATAGTTTTCCAATGATGTATCCTATAATGGTTTTAGATGTGGGAGTTGAAAGAAGTAGATTGTTGAAATTTGGTGCAGGTGCTGTCAAATTTCAACTTTCTGGACAGAAACTTTGAGCGACTTTCTGACCCTTATAGAGTTTGAATTTGTTCTTGGGGTCTTCTGGGAAGTTGTGGATTTTCTTTTTCTATTTTTGAAGATATGAAGTATGTGATTTTTGGCCTAAAGAGTCAAAAGTTACGTTGTTTAGAATTTTCTGATGCTGTTTTAGGATGGTTAGGATGGTTTGACCAGGCAGTCTCTTTACAGTGGTTTTTAATTCTCTTAGAGACCAAATTGGTTTTTGTATCCTTCAGGAAAGTTGTAGATCGGTTTCTTATCTTTCCAATGATATATAATTTGTAATTTTGGGGTTTCCGGTTTGAGAGATATGCTGATTACAAGAAAGGATGTTTTTTCTGAGTTTTGAGAAGTCACGATCGTTCCATGGAACGATCGTGACTTTGTCAAAAATCGACCAAGTCACGATCGTTCCACGGAACGATCGTGACGGTGACAAATTTCGTCAATGTCACGATTGTTCCACGGAATGATCGTGACCCTTCTGATTATATTTTTTATTATATTTTTTTATTATTTTCTTTATTGATTTTAATTTATGTTTACTCTTGACCCCTCTCCACCTTTTTACCCATAACTTCTTCTTCCGATCTCCGATTGACATGATTTTCGAAGCGTTAGTTTTCTAAGACAGTTTTCTACCTCTCAATGCAAATTTATAATTTCTGAAATTAGTTTCAAATTTATGGATTAAATCAAAGTGAAAGGATCGGAGGTAAGGGAAATGAGTTTGTTTTTCGTTTTTCTTTGAATTTCGATTAAATCAAAGTGAAAGGATCGGAGGTAAGGGAACTGAGTTTGTTTTTTTCGTTTTTCTTTGAATTTTGACCTGGTGGGGAAATTTCTCCCTCGTGGGACACGCGTCCAGATGTCACATAGGACGTCGGGCCTGTGACTTGCCAGGGAGGGGTTCCAGCATCCTAAGTATATTATCATAAAAAGTCAAGCTTATTACAAGTTCGGTAGGTTTATTAAAGAAACACAATTTTTTTATTTTTAGTTTGTTCTTAAACATTGACTTAGTCATTTTACGCGAAGGCAAACATTGGTAATGAATGTCAATCCGGTTAGTTAACTAAGTCATGTTTTTATTAAACCACTTTGTTGAAATGTCATTATAACTTTTTGACGCAAGGGCACATATTTGTGATGCGTGTCGATTCGGTTACTCAACTATATCATGTTTTCAACTAGCTACTAGCTCTATTTATAACCCGAAGGTCAACAAAATAATGATTTAAAAAAATACATTTTTTTGTTTATTACCTACCTTGTTATTTAAGTTACTTATTTCCATGAAAAATACTAGTTAGGGTACTTAAGTTGAAAGGCCTCAAATTATAAATGAATGTGACAACCTATAGGGTGTTAAATTTACACTAAATCCTAATTAAGCTATAAATTTATCCAAAGACTCTTAACTCATTAAGTTTGAGAGCTAATGATTATTTACAACCTAAGAAACTATGATCAAAATTAAATAAATTTCAGTCCATTTAAGCCATTGACACATTCATACGGTTCACAAAATGCAACCTAATAACTATCGTACAATATGCAAAATCACATTCAAAAGTAAAACACATAACCCTCCCCACATTTAAGCAACATGTTGTGCTCAATGTGAGAAGGATACACAAACACACTTGGGGGAAGTAAACACAATATACGAAAAACATAAGAAGAAAATACTAACAAAAATGAAAAGAAAATGGTAAGAAAATGAAACTGTCATATTGACTGAGGTGCTGATGGTGATGGAGGCAACGATCACTTGTTCTTGATGCCCATGATTATTGCCTTATATTATACTTTTTTAAGAAAAGAGTAAGAGAGTTAGCACTCTAAAACATTACAAATTATTAAGAACTTATTTTGAAATTTAAAACAAATCTAACTACATAATAATTTAAACTTAAATGTGCCAATTTATGGTCATTATCTTGATCTCAATCCTTTAAAACTCAGCCAAGATCAATTATGTGCGGCTTGCTTCCACCTTTCTTGTTCAATATTAGTTTTATAGCCTGTGAGTAAGCTACAAATTGCAAAATGATCAGAAGGACAATATTAATAAAGTTGAGAAAACCAATTAAGCTCAATAATGTCCTTTTTCTAACAAACTGTCAATGAAATAGGGAATAACAGAACTCCCTGAATCGTCTATTAAGTCCAGTAGTTTGTTTGGTAAAAGGGTGAACTGCTCTTGTTCTTCCTTAGTCACTCCCTTTTCTTCTTCTTCTTTTGCTTCACAAACAGAGACTTTCATTACTTCTTCAAAATTGTTATCTATTGTCCACTATTTTTCATCCTCATGCTCTTTTGAAGATTTGAAGACATCAATTATCCTGAATGAGCTGCTCTCCTTTGGATTCTTTAATACATCATTCATGTTGAATGTCATTTGGTCATCATTAATTGGAAGGATAAAGTTCTTTTCATGAACAACTGCCCAAGATTTTTAGATGTTCAAATATGGTATATAAAGAACTGGTGAATAAAAGCAAGGGTTGACATTATTTTCTTCATTCTCTTTCTTCGTCTCTTGGTCTTTAATAAGGTTAAGTTCAGTTTGGTTTTCTACTGGTCCTTCTGTCTCCTCCCTATTCTTAATTGTGATAGCCTCATATTGGTCTTGTAGATTTAATTTCATATTTCTTAGAGAGTCTTCCACACTTCTCATACAAAATTCAAAGAAAAGTTATCTTACTTGAATCTTCAGGTTGTGAATAGAAGCAATATGAATTTTTGTTACTTAATCAAATTGTTTGTCCAGTCTCTTCTAGTTCTCTTCCATGTCTGTTAGCTTATCCATAATTTTTTTCCAATTTGGAATCCCATGAACTGGACTCATCTTGCTGAATTCTAGTAGGCCTTGATGTCCTAAGCGAGTCCCTACATTGTTGGACCAATAGTGATCGGGGTGGTTCTTCCACCCCGAAGTGTACCACTTCATGTAAGGATAATGATTTCCTTAAACAAATTAGGGCTCATTGAAATCCGCAGGAGTCCCTTGCTCCATATAATATACATCCTCCATTATCATTCTTTTTATCTGCTCTTACCATTCAACTCTTCAGATGTCTTATTCTCACTCTAAGATGTCTTGATGTTTCTTCAATTTATGCCTCAATTTTTTTTTGTTTTTTAAATAATAAAAACAAAAGATAATGGAAAGCCCTTAAACTAAGGAACTAAACTAATCACTTCACTAGCAACAGTGCCAAAAACTTAATCACAGGTTTATGTATGCTAAGTTTTACAATTTTAACCTCGATAATAATGCAAGCACGCAGGTCGTTCACTTAGTGCTTAAGGTATTGATCCCATAAGGAGGGTTAATCTAGTCCTAAAATCTAAGGTCGAACTAAATCATAACATTCTAAAATAGACAATATATGCAAAAAATTAATCAATCACCAACCAATTATGAGAATTAAAATTCAGAAATAATAACAAAATAGCAAATAACACATCCAAATCAATAATTAACCTAGGAACTACCAATTGAGAGAAAGGTGGCTTTAATCTGAAATTAATGAAAATCTAATCAATTATGCAATTACCAAATTATTGGGTCTAGACGGTCTTATGGTGGATTAATCTCTCTTGAGTGTGTAGACGGTCTTATGGTGGATTACTCTCCCTTAAGTTATAATATTTAACTAATTAATAATCCTTAATTTAAATATGGAATTGTAATCTTTCAACTCACAATTGACCCAAAACCTAAATTAGTTCTAAAATTGTCTAATAACCTACCAGAAACCTATGCTCGATCTCTCGTTACATGATTTCACCAGTTTGATTTAATTCTTATATATCAAATAACCTAACACTCGTTAGCCCAATTTAATGATATTCACTTGGCTCACCCTTTTAGTTTATTGTCAAATTATTAAGAACAAATATTCAATCACAAATAACTCAAATAAAAATGCAATAAATTAGATCTCGTTAAAATTTAAAAAAAATCCTAAAGGTAAGTTTATACGATAATCAACATTTAACATAACATATTCTCAACAATTATCTCAATTTCATACATCAATAAAACTGAAATAAATTGAAAAATATGCTCAAAACTGATCAATGGAGGTAGCGATGGCGAGAAACTACCTTTTTTGGGAAGTACATCACGTTAAGCTTCATCTTTGTGTCTCTCTTCCTTCGTCTCCTTCCTCAAATCACTCAATAGCTCTCCAGAGTTTCTAAATTTTAGCTAATGTGAAAGCTCTACAAAAGCTTCTCCTGTTATCTTCTAATGCTCTATTTATAACTTATAAGCCCTAAGGTTAATTCGGGGTCAAAATGGTCCAAAAAATCTCTTAAAATTCAAGTTTTTGTTTCAACCTGATGCAGGCCACAATCATGGCCCTACTTGCCACAATCATGACTAGCACAAAACCCTCTCTGTTATGATCGTGGCAAAAGTGCACGATCGTGGCCTAGGATAGAGCTCTTTGTCATGATTGTGGCCCAAAGTGTACAATCATGGCCTAGGTCCTATTAGCTCACCTATTTCTGTCACGATCGTGGCCTGTTGTAATAAGATTGTGGGCTATGTTGTTAGCTCGAAACTCTTCGAAACTTCTCCATTCTTCACCGTTTACTCTAAAACACTAACAAACACATCAAGGTACCTTAAAATTAACATTTAAGCTCAAAGACTCGTACTAACCTATGAAAAACAATTAGAAACCTAAACTAACACAATTAACACATAAATACACACTACACACTCAAATTAACACAAGATACTGAACAAATTAAACCGTAAAACACAATGCAAAGCATAACTATCATTTTTCCCTGTAGGAAAAAATATGTTGTCTAATTTCACAACGAATGACCTGTGGAAAAGTCTTTTGTTGTTGTAAGAATCATAAAAGATCCTTTTGTTTCTCTCTTCCTATATGCCATATAATAAGGAATTGAATGTGACTCTGAACATTTATAAATCACTTCAAATTTGATTTGAACATTAGTACACCACTCAACAATACCTAACCAAGAATTTAGGGAGTTGGTAATGCTTCAAAGTTGAAGAACAACATACCATATATACTAATTGTATTGGAACTGAAAGAATATTTTTTCCACATTTTTAGTAGATGACTTACATAGGATACACCAATTTCAAGTGTTAGTAGCGGGGCGTTTTGTCAATGTGGGAAGGATTTTGGTGACAACATTTGGAGATATCATACATGAGAATGCTAACATGAGTAATGAAAAATCCTATCAAAAGCACAGTCACCTATTAGTGAAAGGTTTTCTATGTTTAATCAATCTACGCAGAGTGAATTGGTCCTTACAAAACCTACGAAAGGGCTATCGTTTGATGGGTACTTGAAAGTGATAAAATTTCTTTAACTACAAAACCATGCTTATGGGACTGGCATTTTTAAAAGAGAAATTCTCATCATAGTTTGGTGACTTAAGGCAAAAGGCATACACCTTTTCTTATCTAAAGGTAAATATTTTAAAGTGGGGTAAACACTTAGCCTAATAGGCGAACTTGGCAAGCTCTAACTCCACACGCCCATTGACACCTTTCGAAGCACTTTTCTAGTTCACACTTTAGTTTTTTAATATGTCATTTAGCGTCACAAGTATAAAAACCTTTCTCATTTCAATTCTTGCCTTTTTCATCTTTAATAAGAACCATTAGTCTTTTTAGTTAGGATAGGGGTCATGAGAGAGCAAAGTGTACCTCCCTACCATAATCGCGAGTCTGTTAATAGTTCAGCTATTATCTCAGTCAACAAGGTTTAGACTTCCATAAAAAAACTTCAAATTAGGAGGGTGACCTCCCAGTTAACTGACCGTACTCCTAACTAACATAAGTGAACAAGGAGAGTATACTAAGGAGCTTGAGAAAATTATGTCAAAGGAACTCGAAAAAATGACTCTATAACTTTAAGAGAAGGGGTGCTCTCCTATCTTTTGATTAGGAAATAGGTTCATACTATGGGGTAGCAACTGTTTCTTAAAAACACAAAACTCTACGAAGTGGTATCTAAGGCAGAGGCCCCTAAAGAGTAGCAAAAGTGTGTGAAGGTAGGCTCAAGCTAAGATTCTGCTTGTGAGCAAAATGGTATGAGCTTACCTAATTGTGAAATTAATTGGTCAATTAAAGATAAAAGTTGGCCATAGTTTTTTGGTAGTCCTATGTGAAAGGGCTCTCACTCAACATATCAAAGATATGTCAAGGATAATAAGATGATGACTCCTAAGAGCTCTTATTGATAGTCATTTGGTACCTCAATGTTTACACATCACATTATAGGTTAAAGAAGGTCCCAAGGGTTCAGTTTTTCTCCAATTTAAGTGGTATAAGAAGGTCTCAAGGGTTCAGTTTATCTCCAATTCAAGTGGTATGTGAGTTATAATTTAAATGTCATAAAATAATTCAGTTCCTATCTACCGTTGGTGTAGATAGTTCAGTTCCTATCTACCGTTGGTGTTAAAGGGAAAACTACAAGAAGCCAACCCTAGTATGAGAGGACTAGGTTGGGCTAAGCTATAGTATACTAGTTATTATGCTAATAATAGCAATAGGCAACTAAGTTAGTATAGAAGAACTATTGTGCCACGAGAAATCTTTCTCTATATAAGTTACCAAATGAGGTTTTTGTTGTGTCTAATTTTTGCTGAATTTTGATTGCATTCATACCTTGATTTTAGTTAGTTTTTAAACCAAAATTTTCTTAAATTGAGTGAGAATGACATGAATATTGCATGGATGTTAACTAGATTGTATTGTGAATGTTGCATTGGAAATTAGAGGAATTTTGCATGAAACTGGGTATAACTTGCATGACACAAATAAAGGTCACACTCGTGACCATGTAAGTCACGGGTGTGAGTTACATGGTCACAGCCATGATAATGTGAGTCACAAGTGTAGCCATTGTCACACCCATGACCATATAAGTCACGGGTGTACAGCCATGTTCACTGTAACACCTCACTACCATAAAGTATATACCCAAACATCTAGATGACATTCAAGAACATAGCCTTTGACTATGGAATGTTAAAGCAGTCATATACACTTATTATGGCATCATACGCTTTACAAAGTTTGAAAAGGTCAAATTTTCCCACTTTATTTACTAACATAATTTACACTATTGTAGTACATTCATTTAAACAAATATTTACATCATAAAAAATATTTGAGAGTTTACTACTCATTTTCCAAAAGATTTACATGGAATGAGAAACTACATGAACATAATCTACAATTCCTCATATATCAACTGATCAGACCTTTGAGTAATTTCTTAATTCCAAAATGTCCTTTTAGAGTGTCTTAGGAACTAGGTCTCCTCTTTTGCACATGAAAATTCAACATTGTAATTTTGATGAGTTTTTTAAACTCAGTGAGTGAACCATCCTCGATGTTCTCACTCATTCAGAACATCAAACATTTCAAATATAATCCAAATGCATAATATTCCTCATCTCAACAATTCATCATGAATTTCACACATTACATATAAACTTTTCAAAATAATTCATTCATCCATCCTAATTAATCATAATATCAAAAGTACATAAATATGGCATATCGCAATATCATCTCAATTCAAAAATGTTTTCACAACCATATATTTGCAAATGTAAATGCTTATGAGAATTCACTTTCATTTTTATTTTGTTATGACCGATCACCTATTTACTGTTACATATCTCTTATAGATATCAGGCTTATTTCACATTCTGTCTCGTAACCATTGTGGATACTAGGCTCTTTATGCGTATATTTGAGCTTTAGCTTTTTCAGACTGGCCGCTACAGTCACAATGCCTTTATATGATCATAAATATCAATAAGATGCATCAAATCATAAAATATGCCATCAATAACATTTATTTATGATGCACAGTCAGATTTATATGTCCATCAGACCTTAGTCTGACATTCAACATATTTGTTGAGTATACAGATATTTTTTATATTCATATGCAATCAGAACACTCAAAATAAATTCCAAATATCAAACTCCTCAATCCATTAAAGTTCAAAATTATCACAATCAAATCATTAACAGTTCAATAACTGGAAGTTAAACAGAAATAAGTGAATCCTAGTGAGAACATCTAGGTTGACCCATAGTAAGCTCCAGATAGCTATTGCCTTGATGTCTTGGCAATGTCTGGATGTTGTCATTCAATTTGTGCTTTTATAACATACAATACACACATTTATACACAATAGTAAAATTCTCAATCACATAAGTATTCAATCATAGACATATGTATTTGTGTTATGGATAATACATACTCAATGACATTCCCAGGTGTGTATCCTCAATTACAAATCTTAAACATTCTTACCTCAAAACTTATATATGTCTAATTTGACGTTAGAAAAGTTAGTTTAATATTTGATAAGTTTTGATTGATAATTGATGTTATACTTTAAAGAAAAGATTATTTGATAACAATGTATCTAAGTTTGGAATGAAGGAATGTTATAGGAATGAAAGTGATCGTATGAATGCTAATGTGTTTGAAAGGAGATTAATGATGTGTATTAAGTAAAAAATAAATGAGATTTTAGATATAATGTGATCATATAATGCTATAATAACATTGGTGAATGATTGATTGTAACTTTCAGGCACGAGAGAGGAGACCTAGTTCTTAAGACACTTTAGGAGAACATTTGGAATTAAGAAGTGGGTCAAAGGTCTAGTTAGCTGAGACTAAGGAGTTAGATAGAATGTTTTTGTTTAGTTTCTCATTTCATGTAGAACATGCTATAAAGAGAAGTAAACTCTCATATGCTTTTGTTACAATGTATATAAGGATTATAGAGTGAAAACTGACTTTGTAAATTGTGCTTTATAATGGAATGAGGAATTGATCTTTAATATATTTGTGATTTACTTATGATGCCATATTAAGTGAATGTGATTGCTCTAATATGTCGTTGTCATAGGGTGTGTTCTTGAATGTCCTCTGGATGTTTGGGTATATACTCTATAGTAATGAGGTGTTTCATTTTTGGTATCAAAGCATGGTTTGACATCTATAAGGACATGTAAGAGCATTTAGACATGATATATAGTGAGACACTCAGATAGTGATCACATTTATTGTTTGTTATAAGTCATATGCTATAAGAGATCAAGTTGGAGAGTTAGCTAACCTAGAGTCTGTAGGAGTCAATGGAGAGTCTCCAATACCTGAGTTTAAACAAATGCCTTAAAGAATTCATGAGAGGAGAGAGAGGAGGTATGATAAGCTCAGAAAGTAAAGGTTGTAGACTTCCACTAAAGTATAAACCCTGCTGAGAAAGAAGGATGGCTTGACAGAATAGAAAGAGTGTTTGATCAGATAGACTGTGAGTTTGACAAGAGGTTTGACTATGCAGTCTCACTTCTACAAGGCCCAATATATCAGTGGTGGAAGACTATTTTTGGCAGTACCACCAGACCTTGTAGTTTGACTTGGGAAGATTTTTTGAAGGTGTTTAAAGAAAATTATATGCCTAAGGTCTACCTAGATAAGAAGATGAAGGAGTTTCTGGATCTGAAACAGGGTAATCTTACTGTAGCAGAGTATAAGGTCGATTTAATGAGTTGATAGCATATGCTACTGCATTGATACCAACTGAGGAGGAAAAATGTAGACAATTTAAAGTTGGGCTAAGTATGAAAATAAGGACGAGGTTAGCTATTACAAATTTGAATAGTTTTTTTAAGTTGAGAGCTGCCTCGATCTGAATAGAACAATTGTTAAAAGATGGACAAGGAGAATACAGAAAAGAGTCTAGAATGAAAAGGCAAGGTGAATCCTAAGTTGATCTAGCAAAAGGTTTAGAAAATGCCAAAATAGATCATTCCAATCTTAGACCAAACTGAGACAGTCGAGGTTTAGACAGTAGGTAGTTTTGTACAGATTTGTAGGGGTAGAGGTCAGAAATCAGGAGGGTCACAATAGACGCCTAGTTGTGAACACTATAGCAAGAAACATGTTATGGAATGGTGAAAGCTATCGGGAGCTAGTTTTCGTTGTGGCTCTTTTGAGCATCAGATTAGAGGCTGTCCTAAGACTTTAGGGCCATAATCTAGAGTGAAAGGAGGATTAATGACTAAGATGACTATCTAGCATAGTAGAGTCAATAGAATAGGACAGAGAGGAAGAGGTAGAGGCAGAACACATTCAGCAAGTCTTAGTGTCAGGACTAAGGTGCAGAATAACCAACTATAGTCTCAGGCCAAGATCTATGCCATTTCTAGATAGGAGACATAGAACTCCCCATATATAGTTGCAGGTGTGTTAAATGTCTTTAATTTTAAGGCATTTGCATTGTTAGATACAGGATCTACTGTTGAAATTATGTAAATATAGTGCCCTGGAAAGCAAGTGTATTTACATGTACCTTAATCTTCTTCAGTTATAGTTTTGTAATGGAAATATTTATTATTAATAAAAAAGAGTTTGCTTTTAATGAGCATTATATATCTAGTCATAAGGTACCATGATTCTTTTGTAAGTAATATACATATACATAGAGATGTAAGGGAAACATGTATATTATTAGAATCTAAATTAATGGATTCATAGCTGAATAATCAAGTTGGTTACTTGATTATGGTTTAGACTGTAGTGTTGCGATGTATCTCCAAGTAAGTAAAGGAGTTTACTTAAAGGGAATGATGGGTTTCATATCATGATAGTAGTTGACTATCGATAATGGCATTATTAAATGAATATGGAATCAAGCATGTTTTCAAGAATAAAGTGGGCCATTACTTTAATCTTAAAACATACCACTTAACCATTCGCTTATTATGAACCACAATCTTGATGAGCGGTGAACTCGTATGTATTTCATTATATTTCTTGATATGATCGGAATGGATTTTTACAGAGTATTAATCCAGTGTCTGCATGTTAGAATTATTAATTGAAACATGCATCAGGGAACTCAAATAAAGAGTTTATTGTGATATCATCACTTATAGATGTTTTATGGAGATTGGTGATTAAACTGGTGTCAGTAGTTTGATGGACTAGCTACCCATCAATTCTTAACACCAAGATGAGATCTTGTGTGTTAATCACGATATAAAGTAAAACGGGAAATCTAGAAGGAAAAACCAATATAAGGGTAAAACGGTAATGTTATCCTTTGTTGCTCGAATGACTATAATAAGGTTCTAAATAGGGTTTGAAACTAGACATAAAATATGTGTTCTCATAATATTTAATAGTTCAAGAGTTCAACTAATTGTATTTAGTGGAATGACATTTAGTTAATAAGCTAGAATTAATTCTAATGAGATTAAATTAATTCTAGGCTTATTGGAGCT
>JANIIA010047027.1:0-11541 GCA_027478495.1 Erythroxylum alaternifolium
TATATATATAAAATATGCTAATCAAATAGTTATTTGATAAGTTCATTACAATAAAAACACTCATACAAGGAAAGAGACAAGAGTCTTTTAAGAGAGGCATGTAACATACCACTCCCATAGAGCATATACTAGACATACTAAAGGATATTCTGGAACATACTCTACAAAAGTGGTGCGTTAAGATGGTTAAATCAATTCATTTTTTCAAACTTTTTAATTCATCACACATAACATAAAACATTCCAATAATCATATTGTTCCATTTTTATTCACATACATATACAGTCTCAAATGTCATTACATTTCCAAAATTCACATGTTCATTATACAACAGTTGAGAGATACAATCTTTGATACAATATAACTAAGACATTTGCAGGTACAACTGATCCCGGCATTAACCCATATCCAAATGCAGAAGTTACTTTAACTAGACTAGCTAGATTTCTCCTGAACTTGAAAAACAACGGTGCAATTTTGGTGATTTTACGAACTTAGATAAGTTCATAAACCATCATCGATGTGCTTACTCAAAACAGACATAAATATCACAAGTATATAACATAGTTCAATCAGTATTTCATATCACTTAAAATCAAATCTCATATATCACATCATTCAGAATTTAGTACATGATTGCAAAATACATCATATTCCAACAAGTCCGTTATGAACACAAGCATTTCCAAAAAGTTCGTTACGAACACAAGCATTTCCAACAAGTCCGTTATGAACACAAGCATTTCATATAATCATTTTAGGATAACCTAATCATTTATTTCATCTCATTCATATCATCCACATATACACAAACATAGCATATCATTGTATCCATGCAATTCGATCATTCTTTGCAAATATTCACATGTACATGTAAAGATACAGATGTAATGCACGTGAGACTCCATTTTTATTTTTATTTTGTTGTGACTGAGTGCCTATTAATTGACCCATATCCCTTATAGATACTAGGCTTATTTCAGGCACTAGCCCATATCCTTCGTGGATACCGGGCTTATTTCAGGCACTGGCCATATCCCTTGTGGCTACTGGGCTTATCTCAGGTACTGGCCCATATCCCTTATAGATATCGGGCTTATTTCAGGCTGGTTACTCTGATCACAACTCCTTTATCTGATCATGTACATCAATGTCATGAAATGCATCATCTCACATAATGTGCTATCAATCACTTTCATTCGGTGTGCACAGTCATTTATCACAATCATCATATCAGAGTCCGGCATTCAACTTAGTTGAGTATCACTTATTCCATTCACATTCATATTCACATTTATCATCGGACCTTAATATGGAATTCAACAATAATGATAAACATCATTTATTCAGTCAAATTCATATACAATGAGCACTTCCAATACAATCCTAAATAATGATCTCCTTAGATAATTGATGTCCAGAATTATCATAATCAAACCAATAACAGTTCATTATGTCAAAATTAAACAAGAGCAATTCAAGCATAGTAAAATGCATCCAAGTTAATTCATGATACATATAATTCAAACAAAAAACACATAATTGGGTTGACACATCTAGGTTAACTCATCGTGTACTCCAGGTGAGCTATTGCCTTGATGATCCAATAATGTCTGGATGTTTTCGATCAACTGGTGCTTCTATATCATACAATACACAGATAATCCATATATTACTAAGTTGATCAATCATATAATTGTTCAACCATGTACATGTATATGTATCATGTTCAATGTATGCTCAATTGACTATTCCAGGTATATTTTCCTAATTTACACCTTGTAATCTTAATTCATATATACTTAATTTAAACTAAGTTTATACCTCAATTATACAAGATTATGCTAAGTTCATCACTCAATCATTCGCTAAAGTTATTCTAGCATTATAAGATCACTTTCAATCATTTTATATTGTTATTCTCACAATTTCATCAGATCTATATTCGTTAGGCGAACCTTATGTTCATAAGGTGGACCTATACCTATATATATTGTCTTTCAGAGCAATTTCAGTCCAATGGCTAGTAAATGTTTGTTAGGCAGACTTCATGTCTACTAGGTAGACATTCTCGAGTTTTCTAGCTTTCTAGCTCCGCTTATGTCTGTTTGGAGGGACATCATGTCTGTTGGGCGGACATTCATTGGAAACTTACAAAAATGTGAAAATTTAACCCTTTTAGACAACAAAATCTCTCCTCAAAGTCGTTACATAAGTTGTAGAACTCAGAGTCCTGTTTGAAAGAATGCTTAAATGACCTTAATCTGACATCCATAGAGAAAGTTATGCTTTTTGCCCCAAAATTTATCCATTTATTTAATCCTATTAATCTCAGTCTATTTCCTTAATTATAACCTCAATTATCACCTTAAGCAATCACAAATTTAATCACTTAGTCAAGCAACATAATAGGTTCATTTCAAGATTCATTTAAGCCTAAATACATCATAGGAAAGTGTCATATCACTTGTTGTCTCAAACATCACATAAAAGAAACATATTTCATGTAAAAGTCATTCCAATTTTCCAACTTTTCCAACCTATTTTTGAGTCAATTTTGTATGACCATTTTGACCTACAAATTGAGGTATTTAGGCAAACCCTTCTTCTGAAAAACTGTTACCATATGTCTTATGTTTCTAATGACACCAAATTCACACAGTTTGGTTAAGCATTCTGCAAGTTATACCCGAACTACTATAAACTGTTCTTAAGAAATGATAGCACCCATTACTCAACTTCAAGTCAAATTTAGAGACCATTAGAGATAGAATTCAAATTCTATTCCTTCATAAAAATTGTATCCATATGTCTCTAGTTTAATATAAGTTTTAAATCATACCATTTGGATATCTACAGATTAACATATGGTCGAAATACAAATGTATGTTCAGTGAAAATACTCCATCTAACGTATTCCAACATACTTCATCATCAACCTTACATACAATTCATCTCCAATGAATCATCATGTATGTTATGCTAACATATAACATAATAGGGAAATCAATCACTTACTTGTTCATCCGAAGTCTCCTCAATTGTCAAGCTAATCAAACCTCTCAAGTATTCAAATATACTCTAAGAATAAGATGGAATACAAAGGATTTCCAATCACAAGATGTAGACTACTAAAGTTGACAAAATTCAAGGTTTTGGGAGGTGGTGTGAGGAAGTTAGTGGTGAAGAATTGAAGGAGGAAACATAAGACCAAAAACATGAAGAAAGATGATCTTTCTAGTGAAAAATTCGTGTGGTACAATGTGCAGTGGAGAGGTGGGACACTTGTTAAATGGAGAGCTATGTCATATATCTTCCTCACATGCTTCCAATTGTAACCTAATGCTTGGTCCACTTGTCATTTGGTTTCCTAGGCCACTTGTCACTCATGTACTCATGCCATTTGTCATCCAATTAGCTAAGCCACAAGTCACTCATTCCTCATGCCACATGTCACCATTTTATAGGCCTAACCTACCTAAATGTCCATGTATCATTTTTGTCTTGCTCTTTAACATTTTTCCTAAATTTAACTGCTCACACTAATTTATCAATTACTCAATCATATTAATGAATTCCCAATTCACTAACTATAATCTTCAAACAAGATTCATGATATAACCGACACACAATTGCATCATAACCACTTAAAATTTTTCATATCCCAGGATGTGTCACTTTGCAATGTTTCTAATTCATGATTCATGTTATTAGTAAATCAAAATGCAAAACATTGGGAATGCACATTCATATCACATTCATTTTCGTTCCATACCCTAGAATATGTCAATTGAGTGCATAAACTTTCTTACAATGTTTTCTAAATCATGATTTATATGTGTATACGAATATTATGGATTTGAATGAAATGTATCTCGTAAATTCTTAAATGAAAGAACTCGTGTTACTCAATCTAGCAGTTTAATCTTTTAACAATTTTAGGAGGCGGGATATTACAAGATAAGAGACAAATCATTAGATTGTTTCATGAGGGGTTTATAGATAATCTATAAGTATTTCTATATAAATACTACATGATCAGTGATGTGTGCATGTAGATATTTTTAGGTAACATTGTTTATTCATGTTTGATTTGAAATATCAGTGAGTGGTTATTGTTGTTGTTGTTGGAATATGTTTTCCTTTCACATAAATTTCTTTCATACTTTACTTTTGTATTATTAATCCTAAAATTAGTATAAAAGCAAGACTATAAGTAATATGATCTTTCTCCTAAATATTAATATTTTTATATGCATATTTTTTTTAAGAGAAATGGTATTTTTATAAACTATTATTTATAGAATTTTCTTATTCTCTCGATTCTTTTAAAGATTCCCTTATTGAGCATACAAGATGCACTTTTTCAAAATGACTCATCCTTCTTTCTTTAGGCTTTTGGGCTTCAAGCCCTCGTGTAAGCCTTAATAATATGTAAATAATAAGATTAATTAAGATATAACTCATTCATATAAAGTAGAGTCCTAAAATATTAATCAAGCTTCCAAATTGAGTTAGATCTAAGCACTACAAGGATAATTATAGTCCAACTTTATTTCTTAAAGGATTACTTATAAAAAGGAGATATTCCAATATAAGCATAACATTATTAGTATTAAAAAATCACTTAATAATACTATTTGTATGTTTGCTTCTTTTTCTCTCACTAACTTGAGTCATAAAGTGTCTTTACTGAAAACACCCTTTACACTTTGACTATTTATCTATGTAAGACCACAAACCTTAGAAGTTGTTCGATATGCTTGTCTAAATTTTGTTCTACATCTTATGTAATTTATGAGAAATATTTTAAAATTTTATAGTATTCTCACTTGATAAAATTTTAAATTAGTTGAATTATCACACCTTAAAAAGGAACATTGGATATTTAGGAAAGTGATCTATCTACCAATCTTATTGAAATAATCAATACCTTTGAAGCTCTTAAAGCTTATGAATACTTAGGGGTTTTACCTTATAATTATCAAACTATCATGATTAGGATGTTGCGATAATAAGTTAACTAGTTGATGTAAGAAAGGTGACAAACTCATACCCCACATCCATCATCAGAAGGATCCCTACCCACACCCATGAAATTAATACACTTAGAATATGATAGATAGGGATAAGTTTAATAGTTGGCATCCTGCTAATATTTAATATCCTAGTACAGCCATTACTAAGCATGTTTAAGATGCCAATGCTGTATAGTTATTCCAATATGTATGACTTTGTTGATCATGTATAATGCATTTAAATCTATCAAACATAAGGACTTCTCCCCCATCCTAGCCATAGTAGTATACTCATGGTTTCAAACCTTGGCACTTGCCCCAATAGCCACTTTTTATTATTTATCTATCAAGTTCATATCCCATTTTACTAGTAACAAGTATAGGCTTAAAGACTTTGCTTACTTAATATATATAATTCAAAGTTAGGAGAAAAGCTTAAGAGATACTTGTAGCATGATAAATGTTTATTTAACCATAATTATACGCCCATATTTAATGTATTTTGCTTGATATTTTATAGTTTTATAGAATTTTTGGTACTTAATTCTCTTCAAAGTGCATTTATAGGTAATAATTTTCTTTATATACCAAAAGGAGAAGAACTAAGATGAAATTATGGCATGAAATGAAGATTTGAAGCAATTAAGATCCTAAAAGACCGTGTACGGTGAATCTGCAAGTCTTTATAAATGTGCAAAGATTGAAGAATTTTCGCTCTGGTTTGATATAAATAATTATGTATGTTATCCGTGTAAGTCTCTATCCCTATGTGAAATTGCAGATTTAGGTATTTTTGAAGATACACAGTCACTCACATGCCCATGTAAGTTGACTATGTATATCCCAGAAATCCTAGTTTTTACTATAAAAGGATGTGAGCAAAGGCAAAACAAGGAGAGCCAAGTTTTTAAGTAATTTTGAGATGGAAGACACCTAGAGAGGCAACATTTCTAATCAAAGGATAAGGAAAACACAAAGGATACATTAAGAGATCCGTTAGCTAACATCATCCAATCTAGTTTGCAAGAAGATTCAATAAAAGAAAAGGAGAGATTTAGAATTGTGATTTCTTTTATTTCTATCTTTATATTTATCTTTGGTTTTGTACTCTATGAGTAAGAACTAAACTTGTTTAGTGTTTAGGTGTGATGAACCTAAAATGGAAATAACAATATAATTTGATCTTTTATTCAATGCGATTTTATTGATTAATTTATTAAGATTCAATTATGTGATTTATTCTTATTCTAATATATCCAGAATATTAGTGCATGATTTGATTTCATATGATTAAGGTTGAGAAATCCTCTTGCATGAATAGATATACCGTAATTGCTAGTACTTACAGTCTTTGTGGGATTGACCTGTACTTCTTTGTGTTAGTTACAACTACACTGTGCACTTGCGGTATATTTTCAATATTGATAATAAACAATATCAATCATAGCATTTCAGTTTTGAGGCACCTTAAATCCCTAATCTAAATATAGGGGTGGTAAAAGTAGCCTTTTTGAATGGGCTAAGACCCTACCAAGCTTTATAAAACTCCTTGTCATTTCATAAAGGAAAATAATAAGGATGAACACATCAAGAAAGAATGAATAAGGAGTCCTCTATTCAGGTTGAGAACTAAGGAATCAGATAGAGAACCATTTCTACTAAAATGATAACCCACATGATCATGGGATGAGATTGTAAAGAGAAGAGATATCATTTAAAGGAGGCATCACAAGGGGAGAGTCATCATGAACATCCTAATTCAAATAGACCTGAGAAAAGAATAAAGGTATCTAAAATCATCCTTTAAGAAATGGATAATAGGTTTATGATTCACTCTCATGAAGACACCAAGATTATAACACTTTCATTAGCAAACATTTTGGTTAAAAGAATATTGGTATCAATATTTTATTTTATGATGCCTTCAAAGAGATGTGCATCCTATTGGATAAATTTGAAAATCATAAATTCACCCACTACTTGGTGTTGAAGGAGATCAGATCTTCACATAAGGAAAAATATCTCTACCCATAACATGGTCATTGCATATGACAACTATGACAGAGCTTTATATAGTAAGATGATTTGCTACATACAATGTTATAAATAACAGGCCATCCCTCTATCACTATAACGATTTTTAAATGAGATATACGAGATACTTTAAGAATAAAATATTGAAAAATAATGGCACACCATGAAAATAAAAGAAAATAATGTAGCATTTATATCAAAAAAAACAAAGGAGTTGGATACTAAGTACTTGAAGAAGAAATCAAATAAATCATAATTAAAATTTTTGATGATTCTAAAACTTTTAAGATTGGGGCAATGATGGAAGAAACTATAAAGGAAGCCCTAAAGAAATTCCTTCTTTAACACTTGGATGTTTTTTCATGAAGTTTGGCAAACATTCTAGGGATGAGCAGGGAAGTAAGCTCCTATAAGTTAACTATGCATCTCCTATTTGTAATGATAAATTAAAAGAAAAGAATTTTCTCTATGAAATGAAAACATGCCAAAGAAGAAACATAATCAGATATACCATAAATTCACTATAAGTCATAACTTTAATCCAAAAGTCATACCACTATAACAATACCCAAAATTTCATACCACCATACCAATACTTTAACACTTCCAAATAATCTTACATAATACCAAGCACAATGTAGCATAATCAACATAAATTTTATAACTACAAGCTAATATCCCATAATTATATAAGAGTAGCACACAAATTCGTAAGTTTTCCACACTTAAGCTCAATTATCAATTTTAATTCATAAATACCATAAAACTATATAAATTAACTTACTTGGATAATGGAGAACTTAAAAATTATGCCCTAATATCTCTTAAAATTCCTTGAATGCACAATCCTTACTATGTGTTTCTTTATGGCAAAAACATGTTGAATCATTGATACTCTGGTGTTTCAGGATGTGATTTTTTTTATTTTAGTGGAGTATATGGTAAAATCTAGGTTGAAAGGTGATAGGGAGGAGGAATTTAGGGTTTTAAGGAGGAAAAAGACGAGTTGGGTTTATATAATGTTGGAGTCCCAGGATGAGACCAACGTTGAACACTCTTTAATATCAAGACAAAATTTAACATGCTTCTTTAAAGTGTTATTCACTCATGAAACTAGCATTAGATATGCTTTCCATACTAGTTTTGATTTTATCATGTCTTTAGACATGACTCTATGTTATTTCAATAGTAATGCCTATTCTTCCTTGTAAACTGACGTTGATTAGTCTCTATAACCCCTAATTCATTCTATAGCTTGATTTTTTCAACTTCTTTCCGCTAAGCCTCCTCCCTTATAATATTTAGCTCACTAAACATGATATATATTTATGTATTAACATATAAAAACGCAAAAGTTGTAACTGAAACACATCAAATAAAAACTTAACAAAGAAACTGTATTAGTTAAAACACAAAAGCTAATGTAAAGTTTTAGAGAATTCAACACATACATTTAAACATTGCCCTTAACGTCAAAAAATAAGGCATTAAATTGAATCTAATAGGGAAATTAAGGTTAAGAAAGTTCCCCTAATTTCATGTAAGTTTAGTGAGGTAAAATCCAAGAAATCCCCTAAAATTTTTCGTATAAATGAAAATGCAAATTTGTAAAGAAAAGAAAAATCAAGAAATTAAAATAAAAGAACAAAAAGGTTAAGATCATTAGATTGCCTCCTAACAAGTTCTTCTTTTTTACATCTTTTATCTAGACTTCCCTTTAAGCTTTTTACTTATTTATGATCATCATTTTCCCTTCCTGTATAGAACACAAAGAATAAAAGAGATTAGTAAGATGTATTAGATCATCCTCTAGATGTGTAAAATGATAATGAGGAGACAATTCCTTCATCTCCATATCAGGTGCTTATTTGCCAGAAGTTATAGGCTTAAGTTGTCCTTCTAAACTTGAAACACCATCCTTAATTATACACTTCTTTTTGTTCTCAAACCTTAAGGCTTTTCATATATTCATAACAAACCCTAAGATTTGTTATGTCTATCCTAAAATAGTCCTCTTATTGCTCATCTAGGGCAAGAGGCCTTTTCAATGTCTTATAAATATGAAACTATATTTTCTCTTTGTCACCTTCAGTGTATGATTTCCCTCTACATTTCAATTACCACCCCCTCTAGCAGCCAAAAAAGGTATCTCTAATAATAACAATCCCACTGTCGTACTTTATGTCCTCAACTCGAAAAATAAATTTCTCTTCTTTCATAAATAGGTATTCTATAACATTAATATGATACTTGATGGAATGATCTACCTGTTGGAGTGATACATTTATTAGATTGAGTTCTCCTATTATTAGTTCTTGAAAATAGGTAATGGAATAAAAAAATATTGATGCTAGCACCTGAATCATATAAACATCTAATAGCTTTAAAATCACCAAATCGATAAGTAAACCTCTTAGAATCCTTCAACTTTGGAGGCAATTTATTACCTATAATAGCACTTTATTCTTCAGTCAGTCGCACTATAGCATACTCCTCTAACTTTTTTTTAGATGATCTCCTTCAAAAACCTCATATGTGAAGACATATGAGCTAATGCTTCGACAAAGGGTATATTGATGTTTAATTTCTTAAATAAATCTAAATATTTCTTAACACTATCCCCATTCATCTTTTTTTTCAACCTCTGAGGTAGTAGATTGGTGACATGTAAGGTTTGATAAAATTTTTGGTCTCTTCTTTTGATTGGCATATGTTAAAGATAGAATTCATGATAACTCTATTTTTTCCTCATCTTTCTCGTTCTTCTCTTTAGTTTTCCTGACTTATGTCCTTTCTTATCTATAACAACATTGAAATCAAGTATCGGGTCACTCCTTAATATAATGGCACACACTTAGTCTTTAAGGTTTAACTTAGTGTTACTCGAAAGTAACCCTAACCTCTTTCACTCACTACCTTATCTAGTTAGTTCATTTGTATCTCTAGGCTATAAATGGAGGGAGTATTAGATTATCCAATTTTAAATTAGTCCACTTTTTCCAATTCCACTCTTATGATAGATATAACTCATTTAACCATCTCATTTATACCATTGGTCTATGGTGGTGACTATTGAAACTAAGGTCTAGTTTAGAAACCAAATGGTCTTATAGGCCGCTCCAACTCCCTACTCCTATAAAAATTTAGGTTGATTCCTCCACCGCAGATTATAAATTTTGAAGAAGGGGTCATTCCTTATACCTTGCTTTCCTCTATAGGTAAATATGTAATTTAGTTCCTTACTGTAATTTAAGGTTGGCTCAAAATTCATGCATGCATAAGATGAATGTCTATATATCGCACATTGGTAGCATATCTGTCTTAGTTAAAAAGCATCTTCACTTAATTCAAGAGATTAACTACTTGTGTTACCAAGTTTAAAGATACTTAAACTTTATAAAGGGATACCTTTGACTTTCCCCTACCACTTTGGTTAATGAATTCTTTGCTAAGGTATTTATAATCTCCTTAACCTTCTTAGTTATCTTTTTATATATTATCACTTGAGTTAAAATGTTTACCAAAGTTTGGCATGTTAATGTAAGGCCCTCATAGAATAATTGCACCACTAATTGCATGGAATATTGATGATGGGCACCAACTAAATAGACTATGTATGTTTCCCAAGCTTATTGCAACACTTTCTATTCCTTCTTTACAAAGATTTATATCTGCATCCTTATCTCGATGGTCTTCTATAGAGGGAAAAAATTACAACATTAATGTATCATAAACTTGATCCCACTCCTCAAAACGTCCACCCTAATCAAGACAAAACATATCATCGTTTAATCTCTCATGCAGTTTTGAAAGCATCTCATTTATAACTTATCTTTTGTAAGGTCGTTTAGTATAAGTGTTTAGGTTACCGAACAAAACTTTTTTTATAAATATGACCATGTTTTCATCAAGTGATCCACTAATAGTCAAGAGTGTAGGTGTACTTGCTTCAAGTTATAGTTACTGGCCCTTTAACTCTATCAAATGTATAAGGGACTTACACTAATCACAAGTAACTTAAAGCCCCCATATGCATCCTTTGTGGCTTCTACTTTATATCATAAACTTGTATCCCACATTAACTAATTAAACAAATAAAAGAAACAAAAGTAAAATTAAATTAAGATTCACAAAGATTGAAAAACTAAATTCGTCAATAATGGCACCAAAAACTTAGTTTAATTAATCTATAAGCATATAGAATTAATTATAGCAAGTTATTAAGCTAGAGTACTCTAGAATATCAAATTCTAGAGGGAATTGTGTCATTATAACTATTAATCCTAGCCTAACATTGAAACTAAAGGAAATCAAAATTGATAAAAAATAATTAAACATATAAACTATCAAAAATAATTCAACTAATAGGATAAAGAGAGATCAATTTAACAAAAGTTAGGGTTTTATGGTTCATGTAACATCCCGTTCTCATATTAAGGGTTAGGACCTGAAATTTCAGTACATATGAGCTCAAAGAGAGATTAAGGAA
>JANIIA010047096.1:0-11539 GCA_027478495.1 Erythroxylum alaternifolium
ACTTCTTTGCCACCAACAAAATAAAAACAAGCAAAATCAAAATAATAAAAACACCCGAAATTTGGTAACGCAGTTCGGCACTATTTGCCTACGTCTGTGGGGCCCTCACCCAATTTAATCACTTTCACCGAAGTACAATAGATTTACCCAAGGCTTTACCAAGCCAACACTACTCAACCCTTCACACTATCTCTCAACTTCACTTCACTTGAAAGAATTTCACATCCAATAACACGACCGATTCGTGTTAACCTCAATAGAGGATTTTTCTTTACCACTCTTAATCAAAGACAATTAATCAAATAATTAAGGAACAACTCAAATGAATAAAATAACTAAAAACAAAACCGAAAATACTTGAGACAAAAGAAAAGAACAACTTCTCGAAAAATTAAGTCGTACTGAAATAAATCTGAAGTCGTCGCAACAACAATGGACTGATTCACATAAACACCAACGCGTAGTCACAGTTGCACCAATAACACATTCACGAGTCAAACTATACGCAGCTCATAAGAAAATCAATTAATAATCGTTGAGCCATTGAAGAATGATGCAGCCAATAAATCACTTACAATGTCCAGCTCTAACAACTCGAATTAAACCATATAGGACACTACACACACCATGTATATTTCATGCACAATCCCAAAAGAACAACTCTGGACATAAGAAGTTAACCCACGGTGTATATTCCACACAGAACACACGGACACCACAGCTGCATGTTTTTTAATCTTCAATTAACGCCCGTTGCATTGTTTTATCCAACATACATACGAGATTCATAAAGAGCCACTCTCCAACCACCACCACTGTGTCTTGATATTCGCGCTCCAAAACAATGCCTAGAGGATGTACTGCTGTTATATGGATATCTTAAACATCCTTTATCTTATATCCCAAAAATCATACGTCCAAATTAGATTTTTTTTACACTCTTATCATTATCGAAAAATCCAATTCAAACCTCTCCAAAATACACATCTATTCAAAATAGAAATTTATAACATCTAAAATATTATCTAAAATTACTTTTTAAATTCAAGTTAAACAAAGATTAATATCTTATATGTCCAATTAACAAATAATGCCAAAACTTATTACTTAGATATAAAACATATATCCTAACACTAGGAATATAATAGCTATTCTTTTGAACCAAACATTCCGATAAAGTGGTGGAAAATCCTAGGTGGTTTATATCATTGTAAGTGTATACAAAAATAAATGTGAGCGTTTATTTATCATTAGAAGTATTTCGAATTTTATGTTGTCATGCTCCGTCCAATAATAAAGCTGGAATTAACATTAATTGATTTCAATCACTAAGTTTGAGGGTCAACAAGTGGAATGGGAACTCGAGTGCCGATGTCTTTTTCTTCCTCTGCGACTGCGAGGATTCAAAGTCAATGCAGTGACGTCATAAACAGTTTTTTCCATTTGTTTGAACCGTTTGATTCTTTGCATTTCAAGAAAATGAACCAACCATGTGTTGGTTTTAGAACCAGAATTTAACCAAAGCATACAATAGAAAAGAGATAACGCAAGAGGAAATTTATTGATGAGTTGCACTTTACATTAAAGGCCTAAATATATAAGCAATGAAATAACAAACTTAGCTAATATTTCGGTAAAGATTAGCCAAACAAATAAAAAATTTAAAAGTTTAAATCCTAACAAATAACAACTTTATCTTAGCATATAAAATCTTATCTTATAACAGATAATAGATTTTATCCTTACTACTCTATTTTTTTTAAATTTAAAGGAAATATATTACCAAAATTGGAAACTTATGTACAATCCTATTATAAGGATAATAACAAAAATACTACAACCACTACTCAACTACTATTAACAAACAGCCAATAACAACATTAAACCAGCTAAATTAACCAAGTCATTCTGAGTTCTTGTCTAATGGCATCTTGCTTCCCTTTGCCTACGATTAACTCTCTAATCAAGTTAACAATAGCAATAGCGAGCTCATACTTATATTGCTCCACTTCCTTATATAAGCATCTATTCCCTTCCCTCCATATGTGATATAACATCGTATGACCATATAACATCATTCAACACCTCTTTCCAATCATAAGAGAAATTTGGGACCCCTAACATATGCAAGATTTTTCTTTACACCACTTTGGTATAATCACATTCAAAAAACAAGTGATTTCTACTCTCATTGACATGCTTACACAAAACACAAAGGGGATCATAACTACCACAAGAAAATAGCAGATTTGGGGCTTATTACTTGTTTCCATACCAGATCAGCCCATGGTACAGCCTCATGCAGTCTCCCTATACCGTGTGCTGATTTGGTCGAAAATTCTCCACCATGATTTGCCACCCAAATCACCTTGTCTGTCTGGTTTCGAAGTTACACACCGTTCACATAATGTTCAAGTAAGTGGCCAAATCTGCATCTACTCAACCGTGCCCTCTGCCGAATAGCCATTCCATCATAGTTTCCTTACGGATTCAGTTTCTACTAAATCAGTCCACAATCATAAAGGGCTGAATTCATTCCAATTGTCAAACCAGAAACAATTCTCCTCTCCATTCCCTACCCTACTTTTAATTAAAGGATAAATCATGTCTCGTAGCTACAACAAACTTTTAAAATCCATGAATGTTCATACCTCGACTGAAGTTACCAAAAGCTTTGCCCATTAAGGCGATAAATTTGTACCCACTTGACCCACATTGCTTCTTTATTGACAAATAATCTTCATATTCTCTTCATGAGTAATACCCTTTGCATTTGTGTGATCATGCTTACCAATCCATAAGAAGGATTTTAATACCCTCTCCATTTCCTAGCTTACTCTCTTTGGAATTACCACATGAGCAGCCCAATCTACATGCATGCTATTCAACACTGAAACAATAAGAGTAACTCTAACAACTAGTGATAGGAAACAATTTTGCAAAGCACTGATTTGACCTTTCAGTTTTTTCAACAATGGCAAGAAATCAGAAAATTGGGGCTTACCTGAAGTGATCGATACTCCCAGATACCTGAACGGTGCTTCCTGGAGAGGCAACCCCACCAAACTAGTAATCCTATCCAGATTCTGAACATCTAAAGACACAAGAATTCCACTATTCTGTACATTCATCTTCATCCTCGATACAAGAATTCCACTATTCTGTACATTCATCTTCATCCTCGACCAATCAGAAAAAATATTCATTAAGTTCATCATCATCAATAGCACATGAGGTCCAGCCCTACATAATAATATCACATCATCGGCATACAATAAGTGTGACAATTTTATTTTACTACATTTATAATGATACTAAAATAACCCATTACAATCCACCATTTTATTCAATAAATTTAAAAGGCCCTCTATCGCCAGAGTAAATAGGTAAGGGAGAAGAGAGAGGATCCCCTTGCCTAATCCCTCGAGTGATAGTAAATGGTTTCGTAGGAATCCCATTTATTAGAACACTCATAGATGTAGTTTGAATATATTGAATTATCCAATGAAAAAACCATGTAGGCATACCAATCCCTTTCAAACAATTCTTCATATTTGCCTATTCGATCGTATCATATGCTTTATAGAGATCAATCTTAAAAGCACAACTGTTTATCTTTTTACCTATATGATATTCTCCCAACAAGTCTTGCATCAGCAATATGTTATCCCCAATACTTCTCAAAGGAAGAAAAGCCCTTTGGGCTTTAGTTACCACTTCAACCAATACACCTTTCAACCATTCAGCCAAGAGAGAAGCTATTATTTTATACGCAGTGGTGCAACATGAAATTGGACTATAGTTCGTAATTATTTCTGGTCGCTCCTTCTTGGGTATCAAATATGAGTAAGTATGATTGATCTCCTTCAGTAACTTACCAGATGAAAAAAAAACTCTAGCACCGCTTCTGTTAAGAGTTGTCCTGTGATATTCCATGTTTCCTGAAAAAAAACCAGTTGAATACCCATTAGGACCGGGAGCTTTTGAACCATTTAATTGAAACACGACCTCCTTCACTTGTTGGGCTGAAAAAGGAGCGTTTAACAACTCCAATCTTTCCTGACTGGGAGAGAACTCCAAAACATCTTTAACCCCAAACCCATGCCCTACACATTCGGTATTTCCCATGAGATTGAAACAAAATTCCCTGATGTGCCCAGCAATTTCTAGTTGACCATGTATCACATTACCCCTTTCATCCTTCAGTTCAGTAATGGTATTAGTATTTCACCTAGCTAGAATAGACGCCTGAAAAAACTTGATATCAATGTCACCCTGCTTAAGCCAAGATTGTCTCGCCTTTTGTTTAAGGATTGAATCATGTGATTTCAAAGCTTCCTAGTACTTTTTCATCCAATCGGCCTCAATCACTCTTAAGCTATCATTAAGGAGGTCCCTATAACATTCCTTCTAGATCTCAGCCAAATTGGTACACATTTCCTAAATATTTTGGGTTCTATGCTTACTGAACTCTTTAATCACTGTTTTTGCAATTTTCAATTTCTGCATCAATTGATAGGCCTTGTACCTTTTTACCTCAGTCCTCTAAACCTAGGAAATCACCTCCATAAAACCCTTGACCTGAAGTAATCCATTAAAAAATCTGAATGGTGCCCCAATCCTGTATCCATCACATAGTTGTTGTATTAAAATGGATGCAAGATCAGAAAATTTTGGTTCTCCAAACATAGCTAAAGCAAGGGGAAAGGAGCTTAGCCATTGTTGATTTACCAATGCCTAGTCAAGTTTCTTCCTGATAAACATATTCCCTTTTTGCTTGCTTTCCCATGTGAACCATCTTCCAATTCCTCTGAGATCCACATGATCGGTGCTGCAAAAAAGCTGATTGAGTTTAACCCCTGAGCCTCCATGAAACCACACACCTCCCTTTACTTCAGCAGAATTATGACAACAATTGAAATCTCCGAGCACTATCCACGTCCCTTGCATCCCTCCATGAAACTTCAGTAGCTCCTCCCACAAGTTACCACGTTGGAAAGCAAAATTAGACGCATATATTAAAGTAACCACAAACTGGAACTTCCCAATTAACCTACACTGTAAATGCATGAATTGGTTCCCCATCTTGAGCACTTGAACATCCACTTTATCCAAATTATACCAACATAACATCCGACCATTGTAGTGGTAAATATGATTTGAAATGTAACTCCATTTAGTCCCCAAAAAGCTAATCCCTTCTGATCAGCATTGGCTTTTATTTTTGTTTTGAGAAGTCTTACCAAAACTGGTTGTTTCTCCGCAACTACTTGCTGCACTATCATCATTTTATGGGGGTCATTAAGACCCCTCGTATTCCATACTAATAATGACATTAAAAGATCTTGTTAAAAAAGACACTCAGGGGACATTAACCCTTTTAGTTTTTTTGTTCTTACCTTTCTTCCTTTCTACACTTTTTTTGCAAGTCCAACCGAAACCTAACTTGACTCCCCCACCTCATTATCTGAACCTGCTTCTTTCCCATAACTAGTACTATGTTTTGTATCTTTAATTCCCACCCTATCCATCTTCTTCTATTTTTCAATCATTTCTTCAGCCTTCCTACTGGATTGTGACAGCTCTTTAGCAATTGCCTTTTCACAAGTTCCAGGTATATGAAGACACGAGGACTTCCCAGCCTCCCCATTGTTAATATTCGACACACCTCTACTCTGAGCTGCCTCTGTCGGATGCTGATTCAACCCATTTTCAATTTGCATTGACATTTCCAAATACATCCCACTCTCCATTACCCTACCAACCGTAGCTTTACTCCCTAGAGTTTGACCATTTAGATCCTCATTCCTTGGCTCAAGCACATTGACAACAACAAAAGCTTTACTCCCTATAGTCTGACCATTTGGAACCTTAATTAATGACTCAACCACATTGACCTCACTTCCATTCTCCTTCCTATTCATCCCCTATTCTATAAGCCTTTCTTGAGCCTAATTTCTATATACTTCATTCTCTAAATCCGCATGCCTACCAAACTGGATTATTCGACCTGTTGCTACTCACTTCTTACCTACATTACTCGGCTTCCAAGGATAAGTTAAGGAAATGACATCTTTGACTAGTTCCCTTGCATCTCCAAGTCGATAAATAGGCAATGATTCAGGCAATGCTACATCTTTAGACACTTCAATACATATCTTAGCATAACCTATTCTATCCATTGCTACCGTCTGAGAATCCATGCAAATAGGATTACCCAATACACTAGCCAAATGGCTCATCCCTTCCACCGTAGACCATGAAATTAGACCTATAATGATATCACCTCTATCGATCCCCTATCCAAACCCAACCCTGATTTCCATTATCTTAAAAACAAGGCTTGGTCACCTATGTTCCACAATCCTTATTCTATTATCTCACAAAGATTTGAATGTTCAGAGAACTTAAAAGGGATCGACCCATCCTCCATTAGCATAGCTTTTTCTAGTCCTTTCTTGCTCCATCTGGCCTTTGCCCACGCATTAACAACTGGGAAAGCCATTCTTTTGGACCAGAAAAATCCCACCAAGGCGTTGGACGAAGCTCGTGCTCCAGCTTGTAGCAACTCCAAAGGAGGAGAAACAACGCCATCTTGTAACATATTTCGAGTAATATTTGAGCTTACCTTTGTTGTGCTGAACTCCAAGTTTGTTCCTACAAGTGTCACCTTCCATTGCCTTCTTCAAATGTACATCTCCAGCATCCTTCAACCCTTCTGAAACGTCTGCCTATTGATTGTGAACTGCTCTCAGGTAAAAGGAGGAAATGACGCTAATGACGGAGATGGGTCGGCCATGATTCTGGTAAGTTACCACCTGGCGTTCAGTTCCTCCCACTAGAAATGACGATCTACATCAACGGATGTGCTCCATAGAACGTGTTTTGGAAGGGTAATGAAAAAGGGCATATAGGTAAAAAGGTAAAGAAGCGGAAAAGAAAGCTTACTACTTCAAAATTTTATCTTTAAACAAAGACTACATTTTGTAAGACTTTTTGAATTCGACGATGTCCTTACCATCACCTTTCAATCATTGGAGCACATTTCTTCACAATTATTTCCTCTGGAGCACTTCTCTCCAATCTTCTTAATAGAGAACTTCTCTTTATTCTTCAATATGAGCACTTTTCTAATCATGTAACTCCATAGAACACTTCTCTCTATGATGCATCTTGGTGCACTTCTCACTAACTAGAAGAGGTTGTCTTCTTCAATCACTTGTACTGTATTTACTTGTTTTTCATTATTAAACTTGCAATCCTTTTTCAAATGTCCAAATCATTTACACCTAAAGCATCAATGATATATGGCTAGAATGAATTAGCTAAAAGATGGAGATAAGAACTTTAGTTTCTTCTATAATGCTATCTTGAGCAGAAGGAATTCGAATAAAATTTACTTTTTGTTAAGCAATTCTAGTGAAACAATTAGGGAGCAAGAGATGTTAAAACTTTAGCCCTCAACCATTCCAATGGTACTCTGGGGAGAAATAATAATCTCACTTGTTTTGAAAATATCTTAAAGGAATTTATTCCTAACTCTCTCACTCAACAATTTAAGGAGATGCTTTCTAAATCTTTCAATGTTTAAGATATTAAACAAGCTCTCTTTAAGCTAAAGCCAAACAAAGATCCCAATCCTGGTGGAAGGAATGCTCACTTTTTCTAGCAAACTTAGCATTTAACAAGTGATATGATCACTAAAATTATCTTGAATTTTGTTTGCAATTAAAGAATGTTTAAAAAGTTGAGAAGATCATATTTTTATCATCTTAAAAAAAACAAATGCTAGTTCTTAAGGTGATTTCATACCTATCTTATTCTATAATATCCTATATAAGATCATCTAAAAAATGATTCCTAAGAGCCTAAAGAAGATTCTAAAGTTAATTATTAGCCCAATCCAAGAAGCCTTTATTCAAGGAAGAAGTATAGGTGATAATTTGATGCTAGCTTTAAGAATATTTTAAAAGTTGTAAGAGCCAAAAGTAAATGATAAACTTTGTAATAAAATTTGACTTTGAAAAAGTATTTGATTTACTAAATTAGAGATTTGTCTTATATTTTCTTAATGCTTTTGAATTCCTAGCAATTATATAACCTAGATTAGGCAATGTATCTCTATAGCCTCATTTACAATCTTAATGAATAGAGAACCAACATCATACTTTAAAGGAGTAAAGGGGCTTAGAGAAGGTGATCCACTCTTATCTTACTTATTTTCTTTGTTCATTGAGGTACTAAATAGATTGTTGACTCAACGGATTAGGAAAAGCAAAGCTTTCATCATAAATTTAAAATTTTGGGATTATTCTAGCGTTCCTTTATAAATTATTTATTACTATTATTTGAGTTAAGGCTAAATTAATAAACCTGATCCTATACTCCACGAAATTTTTTAAACAAATGTCAAGGCTCTTTGTTCATAAACGCACAAGTGATATATACATTTCTACTAATTCCCGTGGCATTATAGATAATCTCCTAAGCATTTCAGGTCTTATTCCATAGGAGTTGCGTTTTAAATATTTAGGAATCATAATTTCATACAATATAATCTCCTATAGGGAGTATTAGCTTTTATTTGATCTAGTCACAACCATTATGGTGACAAGTTTCTCTCTTTTAGGAACAGACTTTAACTTCAATTGTTCTAAACAACCTCCATATCTTTTGGAGTTATCATTTATACTTTCATTTAAACATGATCAAAAAATTGGAGAGAAATCTACAGAACTTTCTATTATTAAGGAAGCTAATGCTTGCTTTAGGTATTGAGGTAGAAGTTATTGGAAATTTGCTTTCCAAAACAAGAGGGTGGTTTAAAACTCCTAGACTATTAACAAAATCTTAGAGAAGAGAGACACTATTGCTTAGGAAATTAAAGTGAGGATAGGTAATAGGAGGAATACTTGGGTCTGGTTTGATAATTGAAATGATTTAGGACCTTGACATAGATTACAAGGATTAAATAGCTTGAGGCAACATATCCCTCTATCAATAAAGGTCAAAGACATCATCTCTAAAAAAGGAGTGGTACTGCAGTCATAGATGATTTGAATTGATAATAATCTCAATACCAAGTTATAGACCAAAAAGGGAGGAGGAAGAAAAATTCATATAGAGGAGGCATAGCTCCCAATGTTTCACAAATGGATCCTATCCAGAGCATAGAGTATCTTAGTGGATGTTAGTTTGGGTCGGAAATAATTCTTCTAAAACTTCTTTCACACTTTGGCTGGAAATTAAAGGTAGACTTTAAACTATGGACATATTAGAAGACATTGCCTTACCTAACTCTCTTTGTAAGTTTTGTAATCAAATTCCAAAAACTTAAGAACACTTCTTGCTAGATTGCAATTTCGTCAAACTCTTCTAGTATATAGCTTGGAATAAGTTTAGAATAAATAATTTGGTAACAATTGACTATAATTCCTACTTTGAATTGAGCAAGTAAGGTTTACTCCTAAAGAAAATTTAACTACCTTCAAATTAATGCTAAGTTGTAATGTATCTGCATTATGGTGTGAAGGAAATAAAAGACCTTTCTAGATTCTATCAAAACATATTTGAGTGAGGGGGGTTTTTGGTCTACCTTACTGTTCACCAAAAACCCTCTTTTCTAAAACCGCGATTGTGGGTGTGAGGAGCATAGAAGCGTGAGGTGAGGCATCTATATGAGAGCAGCAGTGCGAGAGCAGTGATGCAAGGAGGAACTGTGGGTGTGAGGTGACTGCGAATGTTCTTCATCTATGACGAGGTTCTAGATCTAAAGGATAGAACTAACGCAGGAAGGTGTCTCTTTCAACTCAGATCTAGATCTTCCATAGATCTACTGCAAACAACCCAAACTAGCGGAGACACAACTTCAGCGAGATGGGACTAAGACCCATGGGAGCTCCATAGCAGTGTCCATGATTTCTACTGGTGATGATGGGTTGCCTCCTCAAGCGGTGGAGGAATTTGGTGTTGACGTTGCTGCTGTTGACATTCTTAGGTTTGCTCCTCCTACTGGCCAAACCGTGATAGTGCTGAGGGGCATTCAGATGGAAGTTGAAGAGCCTTTGAGACTAAAGGAAGCCTTCCTGGTGCTATCTAGAGAAAACCTACCCAAGGTGGTGACAACAAATGCAAAACCCGATGGAGCCTGGAAGCAAAAACTGATACCCCAGTTATCCAAATCTATGATGACACATTTCCAACTAGTATTGAAGGATGTTGTTATATGCCCCCCAAAGGAAATTCTTGATGCAGGCATTCGGATATGGTCCTCGGCTCTTATTGGTTTTTTTTAGCAAGAGGCCAACATTCCCAGTGGTGAATGCTTGGGCTAAAGCCTAGTGGAGTTCCAAAGGAATGGAGAAGGTCCTGCTACGTGAGGATGGGTCCTTTCTATTCAAATTTGACAAGGATTTTGATGTGTAGGAAATCACCGGACAAGGCCTATGGCACATTAGAGATCAACCTTTATTCTTGCGACAATGGAGTCCAGGCATGGACATAGATAAAGGTTCGATAGACAAATTTCCACTGTGAGTCCACTTCCACAACCTGCCTATGGAACTATGGACGATCCAAGGGTTAAGTTATGTGGAAAGCTCCTTAGGTAAACCTCTAAACTTAGATTCTCAAACACTACACATGGAGAGGGTAGGCTATGCAAAAGTGTGTATTGAGATACTTAACTTGGCGACTCTTTCAGATAATCTTTCGGTGATGGATGTGGGAGATAAGGGTGTAATGGTTATGAAGACTATACAGTTGTCTTACCCTTGGAAACCAAATGCCAACAAGCAGTGGCAACCAACTAGGAGGACCTTTCAATTGGAGACTACTACAAAGATAACATCACAGAAACTTCAAAAATAGAGTACCATTGTGACTACTACTCAACTTGTTGATTTTGTTGCAAAGACGCCTATGGTCTGCGTTGTGGATGCCGATAGGAGAACTCCATTGGGATCAAATTTTTAACAAGCTGACTGACAGTAATGACAAATTGGAAACTGCAAAGGCCAAGGCAACAGAAATAGAATGTGATCTTTTGACAGAAACAAGCATGCTTGATAAAAATGTGGAGATAGTAACGAAGTTGTTGCAGGTTGGGACATCTGAGGTTAATATAGATAGCCATTTTGTAGAGGATGGAACTACTAGTGATGTTGTAGGTGTGCTTAATGGTATTGTGGATGTAGTTACTGGTGATGAAGACAATGGTAATCAACTAGTTGGTTTGAGGATTGAGTAAGTTGTCACATATATTTCTCAAGGTAAGACAACTCTTGACAATTCTAGTGCAGACGATAGGGAGAATCTATACAGTAGTACGAAGATTTTACCTCTCAATATTTGGAGCATTGTCAGATGGATTGGGCCAACATGCTGACTCCAGGTGAAATTGTTGGGCAAACTGAGAGTCAGGGGACAAGGGATATTGAACAAACAGAGGACAGTGATATAGCTGATAAGGCAATCTCATAAAGACCTATTCTTTAGGCAATAACTACTCTGTAAATATTTCCTTTCCTTTTGTATTTGA